>CAAHFI010982031.1:0-12109 GCA_900893395.1 Euglena gracilis
GAGAGAGAGAGAGAAGAGAGAGAGAGAAATGTTTCACCTTTTATTCTCGACTGTGATTTGATGGTAATTTTATGTGACTTATTTTAGTGATATTCCAAAAAAAACGGATTTACGTGATTCTTAGTGATTTACACGACTCTAAGTGGCCGCATTGATGAAAAACCCTGCCTGAAATGAAGTGCAATGGATCAAGATCGACCAAGATCGGGCAACCAAAACAAACAGAGTTCATCAAAAAAAATGAAGTTCTGTGGGTAAATATGAGTGAGGTTTGGCCTTCACTGATTGGCGAGGCAGAGGTTGTTTTCGGAGGGGGGTTCCGACCTACCCAGTTGCCTTTGGGGGCAGCAGGGGGGGGGGGCAGGGGGGGCAGGTAGGGGCACACTTCGGGGAGTCCCAACAGACACCGGCATTTTCGACGGGAACATCGCACTGAACATTGTTTTTTCAACAAACATAAGGATAGCAAAGAGCTGATTGCCTTTTTGCTTGCACAGGCCAGCATTTTGGTGTGATGCTTTTTGAATATGTCATATTATGTTGAATTGGATCCCGCACATCCCACAAGTCACATTTGTCCCTTTTTGGAATGAAATACATGAAATGTTCAGAATTCATGAGCATTTGTCCGGTTCCCAGTTCATTTGTGTTAAAAACCGAAAAAATTTTGGCCTGCACACAAGTCACGTATGGGGTTTTTGGCCTTCAGCTCATATGAATGAAGAGCCCTGGTTCCTTTTTCATTTTCCGTGTTGTGATCCTTGAACTTTTGCCAACCTGGTGGCCAACCAACCAACCAACCAAATGAGAATTGCATTGACTTTTTTTTGACTGATCCTGTGCTGGAAAGTAGCTTTAAAAATTAAAAATTAAAAATTTGAAATTTTGCGCCCATTTAGGAGGGTTTTGGAACAGCCAAAAACGTCAAAAAATAACACAAAAATTGGTTGGGCGCCTAAGTCAGGTGCCTGTTTTTTTTCGGAGGTTCTGGTGTAGAAAAATTTTGGTGTCTTTTTCTGATGAGATGAGACAGCGTTCCTCTTGGGGGGGGGGCTCAAGTTTAGAAGTGATGTTGGCGCACCTTCTGGCTCGCAAAGTTCTTTGGAAAATGGACATTTCCAAGGAAAACGTGCCTGGGTTGGGCCAGTCCTCACCCAAACTTGACCCCCACTTCCCATGGGTGGGGTGTACGTGCTTTGGGCAGGCATTGTAGTTGAAGGCCCCACTTCTCACTGCTCGCAGATGGGTTTCAAAGCTGCCCGGTTCAGTGACCCCGGGTCAAATGCCAGGGCGTTGATGATCGTTGGAACTGGGGGGGGGGGCGTTTCTTTTTGTCCATGCCATTTGTTTGGTTGGCCACACCGCACAGCGTGCTCATCATGTTTCCTTTAGATTTAAAACCAGCATGTCGCCTCTGGCAAAGCCCCCAAAGCAACCATCATCAAACCTGGCAGTCGGGTGGAGACCGTCACGTGGCTTCGTGTGGAGAGCAGAGCAGGGGTTTTTATCGAGTTGGCCCACCCAAGGTTGAGGCGTCGGTCCCTTGGGGAACTCTGGGCTGTGTGAGATGACGTGTCGGGCCCCGAAGAGGGTTTCATCTCAATGTTAATTCATGGTAAAAAAATTTGGCGTTTGTATTAAATCCCCCAGACCCCCTTGCAGGAGAATACCCCCCCCCCTTCACCACAAAGACCGACAGGTTCCTTCTTCAAGGATCATGCAGGCGTACAGTGCCTGCTGACACGCTTCTGGCAACGGGGCGTATGATTCCCAGCCGACTTATTTTGGAATGTGTTTTCGCGCTTGAACTGTTGCGGCGGACACTTGCATGCCCTATCTGCCGGGCAGCTTTCATTCGGACGATGTGCCAAATCATTCCATGGCAAGGTGTATCGGGGATGGCTCCCCTGCTACCCCTCTGCCTGCCCAATGAACACCCCTCCCCCGGAAACACGTTTGTTGGATGCAGCGGGGAGTGTCGTGCAACGACAGTCGTTCCAACAGGGAGTTGGATGACAGGGCAGACCTTCCGGGCCCCTTGGCACTCTACAGACCCCTGAAACAGAGGGTGACACACTGCATTGCCGACTGTGTATCGTCGCTCCCCCCCCCCGCTGCAATCCCCCCGTTGTGTAATATTCCCCATTTCTGCTCACAATCCTGCATGTCCCCAGTGATTGGTGGCCCTCCCGCCAGTGTCTCGTCGTCTCAACCGCCCACCCAACCCCAGGCATCGCAAACCGTTCCACCGACTTCCCGCTGCGTCTTCGTGCTTAGTATTTCACAATTACCGGATGGCGGCCTGTACCGGGGACCTGACAAGTTTTTGGGTGGGAACCTGACAGCCCCTCAGGCGTGCAGAGCTGACGGGAATCCCGGAAACGCCTGGTGGGGGGGTCCAACCCTCCACTCCCTGTTTTCCAGATGTTCCAATTTTACGTTACAGTCTTCCATAAATACCATACCGTACCGTACCATTTACCACTATGAAAATATTTCTTCGATAGTGCTGTGGCAGGCAGGGGGTTCAGACCAACCCCCCTCCCCATTTTTCTGGGAGGGGGCCCACATGGCCTTCCCGTGCAGCCCAGTATTACAGTTTTAGATGATGGGGATAGATTGTGGAACCCAACATGGGTTGGAGCATGGTATGGTGCGGTGCGGTGCGGTGCGGTGCGGTGCGGTGCGGTGCGGTGTGCGGTGCGGTGCGGTGCGGTGCGGTGCGGTGCGGTGCGGTGCGGTGCGGTGCGGTGCGGTGCGGTGCGGTGCGGTGCGGTGCGGTGCGGTGCGGTGCGGTGCGGTGCGGTGCGGTGCGGTGCGGTGCGGTGCGGTGCGGTGCGGTGCGGTGCGGTGCGGTGCGGTGCGGTGCGGTGCGGTGCGGTGCGGTGCGGTGCGGTGCGGTGCGGTGCGGTGCGGTGCGGCGGTGTGGAGCTGTGCGGTAGGGTATGGTATGGTATGGTATGGTATGGTATGGTATGGTATGGTATGGTATGGTATGGTATGGTATGGTATGGTATGGTAGGTATGGTATGGTTTGGTATGGTATGGGAAACTGCCAGGGTTCATGGTGCCACTGGCCGACCTATGATTACCAAAAGTTGCCGCAGTCCCTGGTGCTGGACGACCTGACCTGTCAGGTGATGGTTTCTGGGGGTAGGTTTGGCAAATGCAATGTTAAAACTTGTATAACATGGAGGACAACCCCTTTGTCCCCTCCTTGGTGCCATTTCATTGGTAGGCCCCCCTGTCAACAACGCATTTTCCTGGACACTGCCTGGAATATTTCATTTAAGCACTGTGACCTTGACACGCGATGTCCCTGTGTCAACGGCACACTCCCGGATAATTGCCATGCTTTGGACAAGGGCGGTCCAGGTATGTTTTTTGTGTTTGAAAGCACTAATGCAAAAAATGAGGAAAATGAATTCACGGTTCATCTTTTTTTTTGCACAGAGAAACAAACCCTGAAAATATATAGAATTAATTCTCTGAAACTAAAATTTCATAGACTTAGGCGGCGCAAATTGCCAAAAATTTTGGACGGTTTGAAGCGGAAAGCGGAAGAGGAAGAAGCGGAAAAACGCTTCGTCCGAACCCCCAATTTTTTAGCTTTTCTTGGAAGAGGCTGTATTTGGGCCGTTTCTGCCGGTGTTTTGGTTTGGAGTAACGAACCTCTATAGGAGGCTGAAATGAGCGAAAAGGGGTATAAAGTTTTGAGTGCAAGTCGAAATCGGCGAAAAGTGCACAAAATTTTCAGATGAAGCGAAAAACCGCTTCGTCACTGCCAGTTCTACTGTACTCCCAGGTGCCCAAAAATGACCCAAAATGGGGCCTCACGAGGACAGAGAAGAGAAGAGGAAGCGGAGATTACCAAAAACCGCTTCTTTATTTGACACCAATCAGCGGAAATGAGGGGCAGGCGCAGGTTCCCAGGATGCATACAGCAGAAACCCCATGACATTTTCATAGTGGCCAGGAGGAAGCGGAATCACGCTTCCTCCTGACGATTTAATTTTTCGAGGCCATGACTTCGAAGGCTTGAGTGGTCTGAAGGAGCACAAAAACAAGGGGGAGATGAAGTCAGAACCCGCAGCCTACATCTGGCACATACGCAATTCAACCTAGGCCGTATGTGATGGACTTTCGGGTGTTGGTGAGTGGACAAAGGCTTAGCTTGTGCTGTGACGACACCTTCATCTTCTCGAGTCGTAGAACATGCCCAACTGGTCCGGATAGGACCTTGCAAAATGATGTACAAATGCAGGGGGAGGGAGGCAGGAGGTTTAGAGCCGTTACATGGGAAACCTGGTTGTCAACGACATGCTGTGATTTGTCCCAATTGTATTGCGGGACATGGAAAGCCACCTGGATGCTTTTGGTGGTCCCACAGCAGCCATCTTGTTTGGTCCTGGAAGACCCGCAGCCGTGCACTTTCAAAGGGAATGCATTTTACCCTCCCAACGAGTACAGTCATTGCGCCGGTGTGGGGCATTGTGACAATTGAGGAACCGCACCTGAATTGCATGGGGGAGGGCTGTCTGGGACGGTTTGCATCCAAACGTGATAGGTCTGAAGTACTTTGTGGTTCAATAACGAGCTGGGATGCAGCATTTTGGATGACACAGGTTACGATGTGGTTCGGAGAGTGCCTCCCCTTTCCTGAGATAAACACGGCGCGGCCTTAGACGTCAAGGTTTGATTCAAGGAGGCGGAAAGCCGCTTCCTTGGACTGATGGATGATTCAGGTATACAAGGCACAAGAAAACAAGGCACAGTGAAGGCTGGAAGTGGAGTACCAGACATTTTGCTGAAAATCAAAAAATCTGGGCCATTTCCCCCTTAAACAGGCCCCTTTCAACTTGAGATACAATGCAAATCCCTCCAAAAATTTCCAGCTATGTGGAATTGTGTCTCAACCCTCCCCTCAAGTTCTTTCTTCCCCGGCCAAAGCGCAGGCAGGTGGGTCTTATCCGTGAGGTTTCGTCCATTTGTTCCTCCCAGGCCATGTTTATGGCCCACCTCCGCCTGTTACTGGTCAGGAGAGGGGCTCCAGAGGGCTGTCTTTGTCCTCAAGGCCTACCGACGGCTCTCAGCAGCACATGACTTGGTGAACTGCACACTCACCGTACTCCCAGAAGGCTCACGGAGACACACAGGCAGCCTAATCAGTCTCTGCACGTCCCGTTTCTGCTGTCTCTACCACCTGTGGGTAGGAGGGGACCACTTTTCAAAGAGAAAGCGCAAAACCGCTTCCCGCATAGGGAGGAAGCGGGATTCCGCTTCCTCCCTGACGAAGCTGGTTTCCGCTTCATTCCAACTTTTGTGTGAAGTGTTCATCGGATTCCACTGCCGCCATAATTCCAGGTGCATTCAACAATTTGATTCTGGCACATCACTCCCACCCCCCGCACACACCAGGTATTTGGGGACACCTTCACATCCCAATGACAGAACCTATTCCAGGACGCTGTGTTTAAGCACTGAATGTACCTAGAAAACGGTTTCACAGGGTTTAAGGAGATTGGTTCCAATCTTCAGTGATTCTCAGCCCCCTCAATTGTGCCTGACCCATTGTCCAGCTCTATGCTGCCTCCCTTCTTGAACAAGATAACTCCGTTGGCCTTCAGCCTGGTGGAAACAAGTTGTTGCTGTACACACAGTGTCAGACTCATGCAAACTAAGTCCATACCTGGCAATTTTCCCCCTCAAAGGAGCCTGAAAACACGGTGTCCAGCAACTCACTGCAAAACAGCCCACTCAAAGTCATCACCAAAATCCCTCTATTGAGGCCTTTTTGCCTCCGTTTCCCAATCAATTCTAAACACGCCGCATTTAAGCCATGTAAACACCCACCCATCCGCTCCCAGAACCATCCGAGATGGCACCACCGCAATCAACCTGAGTCCAGGCACATTTCAATCACAGTTCAGGCAGTCACCATTCAGCCGCTGGAGACCTCTCGTGAAGCCATAACTGACCCAGGGGTTAGACAACAGTAGATGGGCACTGAAGTCGTCACCAGTATAAGTCCCCCAGTGGTATAGGGTGAGAACGGCCATCGCCGAACCTGCTCCCACATGCAATTACTTCATCTGGCCCACCCATAGGAAGCGGAAACACGTTTCTCCTGCCTTGTGCTTTCCAGCAGATGATTGCTGTTATAAGGCTTTTTTGGTGACAATTGTTTTAATGTAGTAAAGACGTTGGATGATGTCTTATGTTGATGAGGCTGATGCCAGTCTTAAAGGTGCCTACTTGTTGTGATATGAAGTGGAGGAAGCGGAGAACCGCTTCCCTATAAAAGTTTCACAGGAAGCGGTAACCCGCTTCCGCCGATGTCAAAATTCAAAATTATGTACATTTTAGCTGTTTCAAAAAGTTCAGTGGGAAGCGTTTTTTCGCTTCCCCCCAAAAAGGAAGCGGATTTCCGCTTCCCCTCCTACACCATTAAAAATCTCCAGAACTTTCAAGTTAACTCTGGCACCCAAAATTTTTTGGGTTTTGTACCAGGGGGGTCGCAGGCTCGAAGGGACCATCCCCCCGGGGGGGGGGTGGGTGTCCGGCCAGCGCCATTTTTCCAGCCAGCAGCAGCTCCTACCTGGGCTGCGGACCTCCCCTGGGTCTGTTGAAAGAAAGCCAGCCCGGCACAGCCAGGTTGCGGAAAAGTTTTGATGCATTTTTGAAAAAAGAGTTTAAGATTGTCAACAAAAATGGCGGGTTTGAGTTTTTTGGCGGGGGTTCACCTCAAAGTTTGTGCTGAAAACTTGCAACCCGATTGATTTTTTGGCTCGGTTTTTCGGTTGCAAGCTGGGTCCAGCTGCTATCGGAGGGACCCCCCCCTCCCCAGGGTACTTCAGAAGCCCTCCGTTGCGCACTTAGTATCAGGTGCTCAGGGGGGTGCGTCACGTTGTGCTAGACATCAAAAAGCTGAACACAGGTCTTCTTGTGCATTTCAAAGGACCCCCGCGTGGTTTCGGTCGCCATCTCCTGCAACCATGGTGGGGCCCCCGGCCACCTGTGGTGCAACTTCACGTCCATCGGAGCGGGAATCCCCAGACACCTTGTGGGTTGGGTGATGGGAGTTTGGGGGGGAGGTTGAATTTTTTCTTAGGGCGTCGATTTTATGGCCAAATTTTCCTTCGGCGCAGCCAAAGTATTTTTCCTTGCACGAGCTGTGCAGGGGGGGAGGCAACCCCCGACCAGGCCTTCCTGTACAGCCCTCGGCACCTTTCCCTTGTTGAGTGCATCCTTTCTTTTCAAAGAGGATATATCAACCCTGTCCCCCAGCTTTCAAGTGCTACCCTCCGTAGGGGTTGGGAAAATGAAGAGGATTCCAAACCCTTCACGACATTCCCCTTCCAAAGATGCCTTACAAAAAGGCAGGCATGACATGATTAAGGTCTTCTTTGTCACTGGAGTCGTTATGCTTTGCCCTTTGCCCCCCATCCCCCCCCATCTGGCACTTGACCTCCCTCCTCCTTCCAGTCAAACTTGGCTCTCCTAAAGTTGGCCTTCAGTCTTAGCTTGCAATCTTGGCCCCATTTGGAGCTTTTTTTTGGCCTGTCTTTCATATGGCCCGCTGAAACCATCGGCAAGATTGGGCTCTGCTTTCAGCTCGTGCTTTGCAAACGCTCGAGGGAAAGTGGCAGAGCGTCCACCCGATTCATGCTCGCCTGTTCAGTCTGATGCATCGGAAAACAACCCTGCCCTGCCATTCCTTTGGCGATGACCCGCGTGAACAAAAAATGTTTCGATCCCGACCGAAGTTCTCCCGAGAGCCGCCGCAAACTGCGGCCCGGCCCAGCGCCTCGGGGGCGGGGTGCCCGCCCTGCCTGTCCGCAGTGCATGCATGAGGAGGACGCCGTGCCCCGCGGGACTCATGGGTGCTCGTGACCGCGGAGTCGCCCACCAGCTCGGGGCAGCCGCTGATGCGCGTGTTCGACCCCATCCGGGCCCTCGTGTCCCGCCCGGGGGCTTGCGTCAGCGGCGGAGCTGCACTGTTTGTCAGGTTGGGTGAAACATTTTTGCACACCGCACAGATTGCACGTTTCTGTATCGGGCGTCTTTTAAACTTAGAAGACCCTAAGGGGTGGGTTGGTCCGGGGTCGGAGGCCCGTGCATGGGTTTTGGCGCAATGTCCCGGAAATGTTTTGGGAAATGCCTCAGCGGCCCAATCTTTGGGAGCGCAACGGGGCTGCCATGCTTATAAACGAAGGTGGCAAATGCACAGTCGCATGCAATCTGAGCGAACAAGCAGTGCTCTACGTTAGTGTATTTGTTACCCATTTGCGCAATGTTTCCTAAGCCCAACACTACTGTGCAGAGAAGTCCCCCCCAACACACTGTGACATAGGAAGGAGTCTCATAAGTTCAGGGGTTCTCACTGCCGCTGGAGGGTCATGTTTGAGAAGTATCATTGATTACCAATATCACCCATGAGCATCATGAACTGCATCTGCAAAATTGGGGTTGTAAAAAGTCAAGAAATGTGCACGCAAAAGACCGTCCATACATTGCACATTGCATGATGTTATTGGGTCCGACCCCCGGACGAGGCTGAAGGCCGAGCAAGTCAAAAAAAAATATGCCAAATTTTGCACGCAAAAGGAGTTTGTATTCGAAGTCCTGCAAAGTATATGCGAAGGAGGATGTGTGGGGTGTGCGGGCTGTAGGGGATGTGTGGGTACTGTGGGGTACTGCAAGGCATGGTGGACGCTGTTGGGGCTCCAAGTTACGCCATCTCTCGTGAATGCGCAACAGACACAATATTTTAACTTCTAAAAAGTGTGGTCGTTTAAAATGTCAGGGTCCCGTTGCGCAGATGCGCAATGGATTGCCCTTATTTTCCCTCATTTCCAGCATTCGGGTGCCACATAATAACCAAGAAGCCATGCCACCACAAAGCGTGCCAGCGGGCAGCTGTTTGATACGGACTGCCCACCGTCCCCCCCCCACCCCCTCTGAACGTCCCATATCTCCAGCCTCATGCAACCTGCTGGCCGCAGGAGAAGGAGCGTTACACCTCTGGGGCTTTGACCTTGTCCACGACGTCTCCCCCTCCCTCCCCAGTTCTGCAACTTTTCGCAACCCCCGCCAGATTTTCACCAGCATTTTTTTGCTTCTTTTTCGCTTTTTTTTGCATAAAAGGATGCTGTGATTTTTTTTTGGGATGGAGGAGTGCTTTCCGTGAGAGGTTTCGAAAATGTGGGGGATTTGTGGGGGTTTGGGGGTTTAGGGGAAGGGATGAAAGGGGGGATTTGAGCGATTGGAATTGGCTCCAATGAAGTGGGTGGCCTCCGAGCCCCCCCCCCCCGAGATGGGTGCTGACCCCCTGGGTGCTTAAAAACAAACGTCTTCCCCCATCTCTGGGTCTGTCATTGCCCCTTCCCCGGGGGGCGCCGTGCGCCGGACCTGACGTACATCACGCCGCGCGTCATCGCGATGGGCTTCCCCGCCACCGGCCTCGAAGTCCTGCTACCGCAACGAGCTGACGGAGTGGAGCGCTTCCTCGAGGCCCACCACCCGGAGCACTACCGCGTCTACAACCTGTGCTGCGAGCGGTCCTCCCCAAGCCGCATAGCCCCCCCCCCCCGTTGGTGGTCGCAAGGAAGGGGGACTTTTTACTGTTGTTTACCTCCCCCCCGGGGGGTGTTGTCATATCCAAGAGCCCATCAGGGTTCCACCTGGGAAACTGTCCATGTTCCCTGGTGCTCGCCAGCCTGCCAAGTGGCAGTTTCCCGGAGTGAGTGTTCAGTGTTTCTGAAGATATGCTCATGCTGAAGGGCGGACTAAGTCACTTGCAGACCCCCCTGGGTTTTTTTTGCCCAACCCCCTCCCCCCCGGGGGTGGGGTCGGGGCAAAAATAACCATTGAAGAAACCTGGAGCTGAAGGTGCCGAAAAAGTTTGGCTCTTTTGTGGGCCATTTTCCCTTGGATTCCAGAGTAGCTGACCCCGGGGGCCTGACCAGGGTTTTCTTAAGCCGGAGGGGACCCTGCCCCCCAGCCAGTCAGCATCTTTTCCCCAGCCAGCACCTCCCAGCCGGGCTGCGGACCTCCCCTTGAAAATGGAGCCGGGGCCAGCCCAGCAAAGCCAGGATGGACCAAAAAATTTTTCGGCGCAAAAGTGCCGGTTATTTTTGAAAAGGGTTTAAACGGGCCAAAGATGGCATTCTTCTGGCTGTTTTGGGATTTTGGCTCCTAATTCGGCTGACAAAGAGGCCAAACCAGCTGGATTTGGGCTCTTTGACCCTTTTTTTTTGGTACCCTTGCGCCAGCCAGCTGCCAGCCGGCCGGCCGAACCCCCTGGACCCCAACCCCGGGAGGGGGGGGGGTAGCACCTTTTTTTCCCCTGGGGTGCTTAAGAAAACCCCTGGTAGTGACTGACTGGGTTTCCAAAAAAAGTGTCTGACTGGTTTTTGGAAGAGTGGAGTCATGCCCCCCCAGGGCGGGGGTCGGAAAAAAAATTGCAAATGGCAAGGACCCTCGAAACCAATCATCGAAAAGCAGCACTCTTGCTTCCGCGTTGCCACTTTTTCTTCATTTGAGGCTGCCTTCCCTGTGCCGCTCCGGAGCCAGGGTTTTTGTTTTTTTTTAGTCTTGGACCCCGGGGGAGGGGCAGGTAGGGTGGTGGGACCGGCCGAGCCCCCCCTCTGGGGGTCCCCCCCCCTCTGGGGGGTCCCCCCCCCTCTGGTCCCCCCGGGTGGGATATACTTTTCGGCGCTGAAGGCGCTGAAAATTTTTTGATGAAGGTGCTTTTTTAGCACATTTTTTTTGCGATTTTTGGACATTTTCAGGGAAAATTTGATGGGTCCCCCGGACCCCCCCCGGTCTTAAAAAAAAAACCCCAATCCAGAGCCGGGCGGCCGGCCCGGCGCTGCGGCTTGCCCCACCCGCCGTCCTCCTTCCGCGGCAACGTCGCCACCTTCGGCTTCATCGACCACACCCCCCCCCCTGGGCCTCCTCGTGGCCTGCCTGCAGGACATGGCGGAGCACCTCGCGCCCACGCCGCCTCCGACCTGGCCTTGGGTCCCCTTCTCCCATCCGCACTGCTTGCTGACCTGTCCTCCGAAGGTTTCTTGGGGGGGAGATAACCCCCCCCCCCAAACACCCGCAGGTGCCAAGTTACTGGAATATCTCCCCCCTCCGTGCCAGGTTGTTTGGGCATTGCTTTCAGTGCATTGAAGACCTTTGCCTCAGAAAAGGGGGTGCCAGGTTACTGGAACAATCTTTTTTTTGGCTGGCCCCCCGCCAAGTTATTCGGGCACTGTCAGGTTTGCGCATCAGGCGGAAGTTATCCGCCCCTTCAGGGTTCTGGTGGCACGTTCCGCGCTCTCATGACCACTCAGTCGCCTCTGATGCGGACATTTGCCCCCGATCCGGCGGCCGCGAGAGTCAACGGCGGGAGGCGGCGGCCGGACAACGGCGGAGGGGCGGCGTGCCGCCGGCCGACAGCGCCAACGTGTGCGTCGTGCACTGCAAGGCCGGCAAGGGCCGCACCGGCGTCGTGGTGTGCTGCCACCTCCTGCTCACCGGCCGCAGCCCCACCCTGGAGGGCCTGCCCGCACCTGCCGGGCGATGGCCCCTTCCCCATGCCCCTGCCCTCCCCCGGATAACTCTCATGCCACAGAGCCTGTTGGGCCCGCCTGGGTGGTTGCCAGCGTGCCTGCCGACTGGAAGTTGCCCGGTCCAAGGTAGGTGTGGGGATTGTTTGCCGCAATTTTTGTGCGATTCACTCAGTTTTCCGCAATTCCCGCAATTTTTCCCTTGCAATTCCTTGCAATTCCTTGCAATTCCTGCAAACTTCCACAATTGTTTTTGCACTTGTTTCATGTGAAAAACATCAAAAGAGCATTACCTTCATGTGGCTGGCACACATCTCTTTATTGCTCTGTGACAATTTCAAATTTTTTTTTAGGTTGGAATGTCAGAAAATATTTTTCCTGATTACTGAAAATGCCCACTTTGGAACCAGTTTTTTTTTAGCAAAACAAAAAAGAATTTCTGTACCAGGGAAACGTCTCCAAATACCAAAATCTTCCAGTGTAATTCATTTGCTAGTCTTCAATCGCAAATACCAATTGTTCAAAAACTTCCAACAACTTCCTTCAGT
>CAAHFI010983629.1:0-11313 GCA_900893395.1 Euglena gracilis
AGCCCCGGACCAACCCACCCACCCCACTCCCCTCAGTTGCACTGAAGCTCCTTGTCTGCTTATGGCCGGCACTAACTTCGCTTTTGGCCCAGCCCACTCCCCCCCGGGGGGTTTTCTGAATTAAAAAGAAGCCTCGGATCACCCCCACCCGCATTCCAAACCCCGACTCTGGTTCTCGAAGTTGGGTTTGGGTTTGAGTGCGATCAAGCGTCTTCCAGTCGGCCCCGCTTCCCGGGCTCCATCCCCCGCCGCGCACGACGCACCAGACGTTGAAGGTGCGGGCCACCTCCCCCTGCCGGCTCTCCTCGAACGCGTGCTCCACCTCCCCCGCCAGGCGCCAGAACCGGAAGCAGTCGCGCGGCATCGCAGGGCTGGGGGCCGGAGGAGTAGCGGGGCTGCGGAGCAAAGAGGGAGGACGGTCGGTGAGAACACTCGATTTGTTTGGAACGTGTGCGAGAAACGGTCACACTTTTAAACCACGTTGATCAGGTACGCCCCGAATTTTTTCCGGTGAAAACTTTGCGACCTAAAGAGCAACACCATTGCCGCCAATCCCCTCACCTCGGACACAAAAAAAAGAAGGCTGCTGTCTGGTAAACACAAAATGCCCCGTATACGGTTTGAAATGCTTTGTTTTTTTCCCTGACAAACTGGCCAGTCCAACAAAAGCATTTGTAACAAGCTTTCAATCCCCAAAATAATACACCCCAAGAAAAGAGAGGCCAGGTTATTTGGGGGAGAGGGGTAGCCCCCCCCCCCCCGGGAAAACTTCCCCCCATCCCAAAAAAAAAAAAACTGGCTGACAATCAAAGAATCAACGCTCGGAGCTGCAATCAAGCTGAGGTGTTTCAAACTCAGAAGTGAGAGGATGAGGCCACCTTCGGCCAATTTGGTGGGAGCAAAGGCATGGGCCAACTCCCTGAAAAGGAAGGCCCAGAGGCCAACTTTTCAGGGGGGACTGATGTCTGAGCAGTCAGAACAAAAGAGAATGAACCAACGGAGGGGTTCGTTTCAAACCCCAGGGGAAAGAAAAACAAATCCTGGCTGCATTTTCACGTTTGGGAGGACAGTTGGGTCCTGAAGTCTCCGAAGCCTGGGGTTGTGCGGCCTGAACAGAATGGTGGTCCCTTGCACACCGAAACAAGGAAAACATGTGCACCTGTTGAAGACCACAGGGGCAGACATAAGCACAACACATCTTCACATATTTTGACCGTGGAAAAAGAGCCCTCATATGCCCCTTCGGTTTTGGTGTTCCCATACCGGTGGGTATTAGGTGGGTACCCGCCCGGGAAACAGGAAACAGGACGGCCAGTACTGGGGCCGGTAAAATTTTGCGCTCTCACAATTGGCCTGAGATTTGCACAAAGCCCTGTGGCACAGCTGGCTGAGGTGCTGCTGTGTGGGGCAGGGCTGCGCTAGTGTGCACACACCATCACCACAGCCCATGGGTTAACATACGCTTTGGAGCTTGGGGTTGAATACCCACCCACAAAACTCGAGGGGGCAGAAAACATTTCTTTGGCACACCGTAACTTGGAGCGAGCGAACGCGCGGCGACGTTTCCAGCATCTGCATGGTAACGTTTGGTCCCGTTTCCGGGCGGCACGCGTGTCCGCAGCGCGCGTGCAGGACACGGAGTTGCCGGCCCGGCCCATCGGCGCCGGCCGAACCGTCTCGCTGGTGGCGTGGGCGGCAGTCGGGCAGCACGGGGGCGCGGGGACCCGGGCGGTCACTTCCGCAGGGCCTCGAACGCCGCCAGCACCTGCAGCTCCTTCTGGGCCATTTCGGCGTGACGGCGCAGGGGGGGGGGGGGCAGCGCACCAGCCCCATGCTGGTGCGGGTACCTACCCTGAGGCCCCAGGGTTAGTGCCATGTCCAGCGGATTGAGAAAAAGGGTGGCCGAGCTCCTGGGCCCCGGCGTAGATGAAACCTCCCCCAAATGACGGCCCGGTCCGACGGCAAGCAAAGGGTCAATACACTCCCCACCGCCAAAAAGCCCGCATGTGTTGCACGCGTTGTTGCCCCCGTGTTGCTGTCACATGTCGCCCGCATTTCTGCCTTTTTGAGAGACCGTTCATCTTGGACAACTGCACAAGAGGTGCATTCCTCTCTGCGACAAGCTTGTTGGCCCTTAGGGGGGGAAGGGTTGACGGGAATCAAGCCCACCCCACCCCACACTCCAGTGTGGCTCTTTTCGGGGATTAAAAGGAGGCCCAAAGATCATGGGCAGACACCTGGTTCTCAGTCGTTGGTCAGACTTTCAAAGAGTTCTTTGAAGATATCGACCCTCCTCCTGTAATGTCACATAAAATGGCGTAAATTCTCGTGTGGAACTTTGCGACCCCGGCACGTTTTCATGAAATGCCTTACCCTTGGGTGGGGAGAAGGAGTGTACCACGGATACCCCCCCCCAGCGTGAAGAAGAAAGATCCAAATCCTCAAAAGTGGGATTGAAGGGAAACTTGCGGACTGTCAGTAGGTGCTCCATTCCTTGTTGCTTTTTTAGCACCTAGGGGGATTTTAACTGATTTGGATTTGGGGCATTTTTACAACATCCTGCATGGTAATGTGATTCTGTTTGGTATTTTCTTTCAGGGGTGAAAGTATCTGGTGATGCGGAAAAACGAAGGACACGTACCATTTTGCTTCCATTGTGTCATTTTCAGAACACCTGACATGTGAGGCAGGAAAGAGCAACAACGCAGGCGGATCAACTCCCTGAGATTTTTCAGATAACCAATATTTTTCCTTCTCAGGCACAGGGACTGCAAGTTCTACAAACTTTACTTACTAACCTTCAGCATTACAGACTTTGGTCAAACCTTACTCAAAAAATACCAGCTTTTCTATGAGAGTTGGGTTCTGCAAAGCATTTTGTGTGTGCCTGGAGCTGCTCAGACGATTGCCAGACCCTCTTTTCCTTGCAATCGACAGCCCAGAGACTGAAAATATCTGAGAATACGGGCTGGCTGAAAAAAAAAAAAAGAGCTTTGGCTGGCTGGACCCCACCCCCCGTGGGGGATGGTGTTCCCTTCGGCCTAACTGATATGAACGTTCCACACAGCAACGAATTGCGCAACCGCAGTAACGCCATTACCAGAAAGCTTTGGCATGACTTCTCTGCAACATTTTCGTGAAAAAGCCTGCAGGTCACCAGCCGTGGGAAAAGCAAAACTGATAGTCTTGATTTCCAGTCCCCCCCGCGGGCACTCCGCCTCCGTCTCGTGGTCGTAATGGAGGAGGTGCAGCATGCCGTGGATGATGAGGAGGGGCAGCCGCTCCTCGAAGGTGAAGTACCCCTCGGCCATGCTGTCAGCCGACGCCATCCCAAAGAATTCACCCAAACGGAGGACAACCATGACCATCGTGTGGTGCCAGAAAAAAAAATTGACGATCAAAGCCTGCCAAAAAAATGCTCATTTCGGCAAGTTTTGGGTTTCTTTTGGAACAAAATCAGCCAAAAGAAACGCAATAAAAACCCTGTTTCAAGCGGAGGAAATTTTCTCCAGCCGGGGTCCAGACAAGGCCATTTGAGGGAACTTTGGGCCTCTGACCGTTCGCCTGGCGCTTGACAGGCTGACTGGGGGGGGGATCGTGACAGTTTTCCGAGCGGGGTCCCTGACAGGTTCTCTTCCGGGGACGGGGGAGTGGGTTCCATGTACCACGGTGGTGAAGTTGGTTCGTGCTCGAAGATTCAGATCGATTCACTCCAACGCGGGGGTCGAGAGGGTCAACCCCCCAACATGGAGTGGGCTGGGGTGGGGGGCCGCTCTTTGGGCACTTTGGAGGATCAGTCCAGTTTCTTTTTTGTAAACTGGAAATGGCCCACCTTCGGTTGGTTAACGGGGACCACCTTACCCTCTGTCTCCCCAGGTCACCAAAAAAAAAAAAACTGAGGGCCCAGCCATGAGGAAATCAAGAGGTTGAAACCAGGTGCCTTTGTGCACTCATACCCAGTTTTTCTTGGCACCAGAGGTTATCTCGGACTGGGGTGGGGGAGGGGTCCGGAACCCCCACACACCTACCTCCTTTGGGGGCCCCCAGCGGTGGGGTCGGGGAGGACAGACTTTGGAGAGTCAATTTTGAGGACCAAAAAAATTCGGCACAAAATGACAAAAGCGAAGCAAAAACCACCCTCCAGGAGGTACCTACTCGTCCTGACCCCCCCCCTGAAAGGCGGGGGCAAGATCGGACCGAACCTCCCCCCCCCCCCGGGCGCTTGGCCTGGGCCATGATTGAATTGTGGGGGCCAAGTTGCATGTTAAGAATGTTGGCGGCCATGTGCAAAATGCTAAAGGCCAATTTCAGGGGGGCCAAATTTGCATGTTAGGAAGAAGCGGCCAAGCACCCGGGGGTTCAAGTGCCCAGGGGAGGGGGCCTGGGCAACGCTAACGCTCTAACCATTGTCCCCCTGGGGTGGTGAAATGGGTTGAACCCCCCTGCTTTTAAGAAATGGGCCCAGACCAAAATTCGCCTGTGTTTTTGTGCTCCTACCAGAGGTGTTTCCAAAAAATGTGTAGTATGGAAAGCAAACTCTGAGGATGCAGTTAGGATCTGGGGTAATTTGAAAGGGATAGAGTTAGGGTTAAGGTTTAGGCCTGTAGGCCTGAGTTAAATTATGCCCCGAATTCAGCCCAATTTGGACCAAATTTCAGTCCAGATTTTGGCCTAACCACCTAACAATGGCCTAAACCTCACCCTAATCCTCTTTGGAATGGCAGTTGCCACCCTAACTCCATTCCTGAAAATAATACAAAATATCAAAATATGCCAACAAAACCCCATCAGCTTGCCCTCCTACGACCTCCCCTCCATTGTCAAACTACCACCCCGGGGGGGGGAATCAAAAACTGCTAAACAAAACAACCTCCATTTGGTACCAACCTTTCCTGCTCTGCTGTGATGCCAGGCCAACAAATGGACCTGGGCTGTGTGAGGCGGGCCACGCCCTTCTCGGGCGGGGCCTCCGCGGAGGCGGCCGCCTCCTTCGCCGCCTGCGCGTCGCGCGCGCACTGTCGGAGGACGTACGGCACGCACACGATGAGGTCCCCCAGGCTGCGCAGGGGCGGCGGGCGGGCGCCAGCGGTGGTTGCAGTCTGAGGTTGCGGGTGTGGCACACAGGCCCATACAGCCCACACACCCATATGTGGGGGGGGGGGGCAGGGACACCCCGGTGGGAAGGGGGGCTCGGGGGGACCCACTTTTGGGGGACCCCACACTTTTTTATTAATTCCCGTCACGAAACTTAAAAAAAAAATTTCTGGTTAAGAAGCCGGCTTGAGGAAAGGCGGGGAGGCCATGTGGATGTCACTGGCTTGTTGCGGCACACACACACACACACACACACACACACACACACACACAGACACGCACGCACGTGTACCCATGCGCACAGCCCGACCCACAACACTCATCCCTTGAAACAGATACACAATTCAGGCGCCATGGGGGGTTGGGTTGAGCAGGTACCCTGCCAGAGGTGGGATTTTCTTCTATTTTCGGCGCGAAGAGCCGAGAGAAATTTTGACCCCAAAAATTGAGGGGGGTGAAGGGGGGTGAGTCCCGGTCGTGGGGGGTATCCATGTCCACATATCACAACCTGCCCACTTGCCCATCAACTCTCTCTCACTCAGGAGGAGGAGGAGGAGGAGGAGGAGGAGGATGCCCATAAATGCCCATAAATGCCCGTAAATGCTCATAAATGCCCATAAATGCCCATAAATGCTCACAGATAAATGCCCATAAATTCCCATAAATGCCCAGCAAACACCCATAAATGCCCATAAACGCCCATAAACGTCCATGAATGCCCATGAATGCCCATAAATGCTCACGGAGAAGCAGTAGCAGCAGCAGTAGCAGCAGCAGAAACCAAGGAGGAGGAGAATGCACAGGTACATGTCATAGCCATAATGCACGGCTGGTCCCGGTCGGCGGGAGCTTGGGCAGCACGCCGGGAGGGGTGTGGGGCGGCAGGTTGGAGAAGCTGAGGATGTCGGTGGAGGCGTTCACCTTGCGGAACTTGTAGTTGATCCCCTGGGACTCCTTGTCCCCCACTGGAGGGAAAGTGGGCCTCAAGCAATTCCCCCAAAGACAACCCGGAGGGCTTCTGTGGTGGACATAAACAAACAAACAAAACAAAACAAGAACAAGAACAACGAACAAACGACAACGAACAAACAAACAAACAAACAAACAAAATTGATGATTTAATTTTAATTGAAATGAATTTGAGAAAAATGTGCTAATACAACAACAGCAGCAGCAACAACATTTGACGATGATGCGCGCATCGACATTTTTTACGAAAATGACAAGATATGACCCCAAATACCCAGAAATGTAAAAAAAAAAAGGCAGGATGTGATGTGGTGCCCCAGGACGCGGTGATGAAAGTAGGGATTTTGGCAAACGTGGTGGCTAAGAGCAGGTGTCACCGCAGCATACGGTATACACAACACCCAGCAGGCGTGTTTAGAACCCCACAATGGCTGTGTTATTAACTTGCGATATTGACTGAACGATTTGGTGAGGTGTGCCCAAGCCTGAAGCGATACCCTGAAACTTAGCTGTGTGAGAAATTGGTGGTCGGTGTGGGCAAATGCGCAAATGGACGGTGTGCGCAAATGCGCACACCAACCGTCTATGTAACTGTGAAAAAGACCATGTGAGCCAGTTGTAATTGGTGTGTTTGCAAAATTGCACAAGTGGTTGGTTTGTGCAATGAGAAAACAGACTTTTTGGACGGTTTGCGCATCTGCACACACCAACCACTTGTGCAACTTAACACACATACCATTTAGAGGGTGTGGCACCACCGCAGTTTGGAAATCCTCAAATGCGAGATATTCTGTAGAATTTAAGAATAACTAAAAGACCAGCCTGCGGGCCCGAATTTGGGCAGCGGCAATTGAGCATGTGAAAAACCATTCCTTACCCCCTGAAATATTAAAATAAACAACGTTTTCAGGTTTTATCCTGAAAAACTGGGTTTAGAAGCGCCCTTCACCCCAGTATTTCAGTCCGAAAATGAGGCACAGTTCATTTGCTTGAAATAGACGTGCCTGCTGACTTGAAAATCTCTGTGTTCAGGGTGCCATATATAATGCAGTACACTGACATGCCTCATTTGACCTTCTCAGACATACCTTACAACACCACCACTTTGAAGACAACACCTCCACAATCTGCTCTCTTCCTGTTTCGATCCCTCTCTTGTCTCAGAAGTCTCTGTTGCCAAGGCGTTAAAATAAAATAAAATAATTTTGGTTGGTGTGCACAATTGTGAAAAGCAACCATTCCAATGGTTGATGTGCGCAATTGCGCACAACGACCACCCAAACACACCAGCAGCATTCAACAGAGGGGGTCCAGCACCAGAGGAATAAAGGGAGGTAATACCACAGTGTTGTCACATTCATTTTCCAGCTTCAAACACAATGCCATTGGAGAATCTTGGTTGGTTTTAAAGTGGTCGGTGTGCGCAAATGCGCACATCATCCATGTGCGCATTTGCGCACACCGACATCATTTACGCTGTTATGTGGGTGCCACGGAGCCTTAAACATCAGTGGGTCATTGATGGGCAACTTGCCACCGAATTCAACAAAATGGTGGCAGTCCTCCTGTGTTCTGTATCCCCCTCATCAACCCTCGATGGCAGAATTCTCAAACAGTCCAGTGATTATGTGGCATGTGCATTTCCACTCCTTTCGTAGTCAACTTCTAAAATCTCCACAGTGTGCCGCGGGCCTTCAGAAGGCAAGCAAAGGGGTGGACTTGCCTCCCTCCTCCAGAGCACCACCTGGCGCTGGCAGGGAATTGGGGGAGGCGGTACTGGGGTCTTAGTGTTTTTGTCGGTATTTTTTCACTTTGGGGGGATAGGTCCGGGGGTTTTCGTGTCATTCTGACCTCAAAAAAAAAAACAGCAAAAAAATGTAATTCCCGGGAGATCCAGTGCCAAAAACGAGAAATCGCTCAATTGTGATTTGTCTAATCCTGCTGCCTCTCCTCTCACCCCTTGTAACGCCGGCACTCAAAGTGGTTTTTGGTCGGTTTGCGGAAATGCGCACACCGACCAAAAAAAAAGCTTAAGTGCGAGATGCGCCGCCTAAGCTATGGGAACTAAATATCAACCGAAAATCAATAGCATTTCACCAAGTCAACCATCACCAAAGATTGTTGCCTTCCCAAAAGACACGTTGGCAAAAGGCGAAGGAAGATTTCCCAGGAGTTTCCACCCGACCGGCTGGGAAAAGGCTGGCTGAGCCCTCTCTTGGGGGTTGGAGGTTCAGGGGGAAATCCGGCAAACTTGTGGATCCACATTGGAGAGGACGGACTTGCAGAGAGAGGCATTGGGCGCCCAGGGCCCTGACAGGTTCCTCCTGATCATGACCATTTCAAAAGGAATTAGAGCGTCCACCCGCCCCCCCCCCCGGAAGTTGGCGTCCGCCAAATTGGCGTGCACAGAGGGGGAGGCCAACTCTCCATCACTCCAGGAAGGCGGGTACAGGCAAATAGTTGGGAAAATGGGGGGGGAAACCAAATGTTCTCCGGCAAAAACAATAACACCACAAAAAAAAATGCCCCCCCCCCCCCCAAGAACTGTTGAAGATAAGCGGTACAGAATTTTCCGACCCGGATATTTTGGTCCAATTTCTGCCGAAAATGCCAAAACTTTTGAAGACGCCGCTATGGCAGGTGCGGAGGGGGAGGACAATTTTCCATCAGGCCAAATTTTCGAAGACAAATCTCCAGAACCTGGAGGGCAGCTTCTTTTCCAGTAGGGAATTGGTCGGGGAAAACTGGGGAAGAAAGCCTCCGCGGAAATGCGGAACTCACCACCACTGAGGAAGCCCCTTGAGGGTTGTTAAAATAGCCAGGGAGGGATCATGTGATGGGGAGGGATCATGCGGAGGCCGACATTCGACAGGACGAGCGTGACACCGAAATCGTCCGCCTTGAGGATGGAGCGGATGGCTCGCAACTGGTCGGCGGCCCAGCCCCGCCCGGCATCGACCCTGGGACTTAGGTGGCCCGGAATTTGTTCCGCTACAACACCCGACGGCCGCTCAAACGGCAGACACACTCGCAAACACCCACCCACCAACCCACAGCACAGGCACATGGAGGTCCAGGAATGTCCAGGCAACCCTTAAAACAAATACGAAGAGGGCGAGCCAGTGGTCGGCCATAGTCGCCACTGTCCACTGCAGGTGGGGGTATTCATCAGGTATTTGACTGAAGCGGCGCCGATTGCCCAGCCATTTGTTTTTCCATTTTTGCCATTATTGGGGTAATTTTAAACCCTCCCAAAAGAACATAAAAATAAAAAATTTTCAGATTCAGAGGTGAGAGTTGTAGTTTTCGGCCAAATTTTTCCGACGATGCGCAGTTATCCGCCTAAACTGCGAAATGCTGTGACGAAAATTTTCATTTTAGAGGGGGTTTACGTCCGTTTGCATTCGACAAAAAACTTTTGTTTTGGAATGGGTGTGCGACGGGGTGTGCATCCATGGGTTGCCTTTTTTGGCAATATTTGTGAACTGAGTGAATGTTGGAAGCGCACACGAACATCCGCCGAACACATGAGAGAAGGCGTTTAAGGCGGATGAGGGTGGAAGACATGGCAGGCAGTGGCCCGTGTAAACCCCCCCTTCCTGATGGAAGCACGGGTGCGCTTACGGACTGCTACCTCTGGCGGTTGGGGGTGCGCTTCGATTTGGACAATTCCTGCCCGATTTTTGTTGATCTCCTTTCGAAATCCCATCAAAATGGGGGGGTGCGCTTGTAGTGGACCGCCGCCTTCGACGGCGGGGGGTGCGCTTTTATTTGGACCCTCCGCTTGTAGCCCCCGCGCTTCTGTTAGGGGGGGGGGGCGGGATCAACATGTTTTAGTGGTAGCTGTCCAGGCGGAAACCCACCAGAGCGGCGTTGGTGATGGACTTCCGGAGCATCCTCTTTTGACAGTTCGCTGTCAGGTGTCCTGAACGGCGCAGGTGTGGATTTTTACGCATCACAGTCTGGGGACAGAAGGAGTGTCGGCCGGGGAAGAAGAGGAGAATGTGGCGTGGGGATGCCGGCTGAGGCAGTGTCTTTCCGCCCAACACGCCGCAACCGTCCCCGGCGGTTGGGCCTTAATCCGCCGGGTGTGGCGGGGGGCCAGCCGCTGCCCAAAGCCCCCGGCGGCCGGCGTCTGACTCCCCAACCTGACGGATGAAATTCCGTTTGGACGAATACCGAACACTTGTTTCGCGATTGCGGTCAGGGACTTTCGCGATCGGCATGGCATTGCACCACAAAACGGAGGGGTGGCTGGGACAGGCTGGGGGGGGGGGGGCGTCCCCCAGACCTGAACCGTCCCACCTGTACACCATATCCCCAACATTTGTGTGGATGAGCCGCTGCATGTCTCGCTGTGCTCCCGGGACATTGTACTTCTTCGGCCTTTCTTTCCTTCCTTCCAGGCCAGCCAGGACATCGTACCCTCTTTGTTGCACTGAGGCTTCTTGTCTGTTTATATCCAGCGCCAGCTTCGCTTATGGCCCAGTTTTGCTGTGTGGTGGTGGCCAGGTACCCCTTGCACCGGTGCTCTTTTGTTGCTCCTCCTGGCTGGGTGAGCAACTCTGGTGTATCGCACCCTCCCTGTGGACAATTCCCACTCCCAAAGACAAAGGCCAGTGAGCCGCAAAAAGTCTCCCTCTCCCCCACTTCATCAGCGCCGTTCAGCATTTGTTATTTCATCGTTCCCCGAGGGAGAGTTGTAGCATACGCTGCAGGGCCAGGGACTGCCTGAGGTGGGCACAGCAGCCAGATCATCCGTTGTGCCTGCAGAGCCCCCCATCTCTTGCACGGAGAACCGCCTGGGGTATCGTTTACCGTGTGTTTCCGGATCAGCTCCCTCTCGTAACACCAGTGTCTCTGCTTCAGTGTGGACATTGTTTGCATGGATATGCACCTTTCCCTCCCCAGTCACTGGCCCTCCGGACTCTTGAGAGGTTCAAAAATGCACAGGTTACATCATGTCACCCCATCCTCCAGAAAGGGGTCCGACAGTGCAGCGACACTACTGGGGATTTGGTTTTCTCCCGCTCTTCTGTGTTTTCAAATTTTCGGTGCGCTCCAAGCGATTCTTCCCAAAAAATTGACCATGTTGTCAAAATGTCTAAAACAGCCCCAAAACGACCAATACTTCGCACTGGCGTGACTCAAAATATTATAAGGAAAAAGTCCGGGAAGTGAATGCCGGAGACGGGGTTTCCCTCTATTTTCGGTGCGAACCCCCCAAAAGTGGGTGCCCCCGAGCCCCCC
>CAAHFI010985548.1:0-21860 GCA_900893395.1 Euglena gracilis
CAAATGTCAGTACAGCCTGGTTCCCTACTTGGGCCCATGGAAACGTGATTTGGCCTAAAACTGGAAACCGATTGGGGGTTCCCATTGCAACCCCCGGTAGGTATTCCGATGTGCCGGCCGGATTAGTGCCTACGGGTGTGAAAAACATGCGGATATCAAAAAACTAGCAAGATATCGACGTTTTGGAGGGGTGGAAGACGACCCCAAATGTCAGTACAGCCTGGTTCCCTACTTGGGCCCATGGGAAACCGTGATTTGGCCTAAAACTGGAAACCGATTGGGGGTTCCCATTGCAACCCCCGGTATATTCCGATGTGCCGGCCGGATTAGTGCCTACGGGTGTGAAAAACATGCGGATATCAAAAAACTAGCAAGATATCGACGTTTTTGGAGGGGTGGAAGACGACCCCAAATGTCAGTACAGCCTGGTTCCCATACTTGGGCCCATGGGAAACCGTGATTTGGGCCTAAAACTGGAAACCGATTGGGGGTTCCCATTGCAACCCCCGGTATAGTATTCCGATGTGCCGGCCGGATTAGTGCCTACGGGTGTGAAAAACATGCGGATATCAAAAAACTAGCAAGATATCGACGTTTTTGGAGGGGTGGAAGACGACCCCAAATGTCAGTACAGCCTGGTTCCCATACTTGGGCCCATGGGAAACGTGATTTGGGCCTAAAACTGGAAACCGATTGGGGGTTCCCATTGCAACCCCCGGTATATTCCGATGTGCCGGCCGGATTAGTGCCTACGGGTGTGAAAAACATGCGGATATCAAAAAACTAGCAAGATATCGACGTTTTTGGAGGGGTGGAAGACGACCCCAAATGTCAGTACAGCCTGGTTCCCATACTTGGGCCCATGGGAAACCGTGATTTGGCCTAAAACTGGAAACCGATTGGGGGTTCCCATTGCAACCCCCGGTATTCCGATGTGCCGGCCGGATTAGTGCCTACGGGTGTGAAAAACATGCGGATATCAAAAAACTAGCAAGATATCGACGTTTTGGAGGGGTGGAAGACGACCCCAAATGTCAGTACAGCCTGGTTCCCATACTTGGGCCCATGGGAAACCGTGATTTGGGCCTAAAACTGGAAACCGATTGGGGGTTCCCATTGCAACCCCCGGTAGTATTCCGATGTGCCGGCCGGATTAGTGCCTACGGGTGTGAAAAACATGCGGATATCAAAAACTAGCAAGATATCGACGTTTTTGGAGGGGTGGAAGACGACCCCAAATGTCAGTACAGCCTGGTTCCCTACTTGGGCCCATGGGAAACCGTGATTTGGGCCTAAAACTGGAAACCGATTGGGGGTTCCATTGCAACCCCCGGTAGGTATTCCGATGTGCCGGCCGGATTAGTGCCTACGGGTGTGAAAAACATGCGGATATCAAAAAACTAGCAAGATATCGACGTTTTTGGAGGGGTGGAAGACGACCCCAAATGTCAGTACAGCCTGGTTCCCATACTTGGGCCCATGGGAAACCGTGATTTGGGCCTAAAACTGGAAACCGATTGGGGTTCCCATTGCAACCCCGGTATAGGTATTCCGATGTGCCGGCCGGATTAGTGCCTACGGGTGTGAAAAACATGCGGATATCAAAAAACTAGCAAGTATCGACGTTTTTGGAGGGGTGGAAGACGACCCCAAATGTCAGTACAGCCTGGTTCCCATACTTGGGCCCATGGGAAACCGTGATTTGGGCCTAAAACTGGAAACCGATTGGGGTTCCCATTGCAACCCCCGGTAGGTATTCCGATGTGCCGGCCGGATTAGTGCCTACGGGTGTGAAAAACATGCGGATATCAAAAAACTAGCAAGATATCGACGTTTTGGAGGGGTGGAAGACGACCCCAAATGTCAGTACAGCCTGGTTCCCATACTTGGGCCCATGGGAAACCGTGATTTGGCCTAAAACTGGAAACCGATTGGGGTTCCCATTGCAACCCCCGGTATTATTCCGATGTGCCGGCCGGATTAGTGCCTACGGGTGTGAAAAACATGCGGATATCAAAAAACTAGCAAGTATCGACGTTTTGGAGGGGTGGAAGACGACCCCAAATGTCAGTACAGCCTGGTTCCCATACTTGGGCCCATGGGAAACCGTGATTTGGGCCTAAAACTGGAAACCGATTGGGGGTTCCCATTGCAACCCCCGGTATAGGTATTCCGATGTGCCGGCCGGATTAGTGCCTACGGGTGTGAAAAACATGCGGATATCAAAAAACTAGCAAGTATCGACGTTTTTGGAGGGGTGGAAGACGACCCCAAATGTCAGTACAGCCTGGTTCCCCATACTTGGGCCCATGGGAAACCGTGATTTGGGCCTAAAACTGGAAACCGATTGGGGGTTCCCATTGCAACCCCCGGTATAGGTATTCCGATGTGCCGGCCGGATTAGTGCCTACGGGTGTGAAAAACATGCGGATATCAAAAAACTAGCAAGATATCGACGTTTTTGGAGGGGTGGAAGACGACCCCAAATGTCAGTACAGCCTGGTTCCCATACTTGGGCCCATGGGAAACCGTGATTTGGGCCTAAAACTGGAAACCGATTGGGGTTCCCATTGCAACCCCGGTATAGGTATTCCGATGTGCCGGCCGGATTAGTGCCTACGGGTGTGAAAAACATGCGGATATCAAAAAACTAGCAAGATATCGACGTTTTTGGAGGGGTGGAAGACGACCCCAAATGTCAGTACAGCCTGGTTCCCATACTTGGGCCCATGGGAAACCGTGATTTGGGCCTAAAACTGGAAACCGATTGGGGGTTCCCATTGCAACCCCGGTATAGGTATTCCGATGTGCCGGCCGGATTAGTGCCTACGGGTGTGAAAAACATGCGGATATCAAAAAACTAGCAAGTATCGACGTTTTTGGAGGGGTGGAAGACGACCCCAAATGTCAGTACAGCCTGGTTCCCATACTTGGGCCCATGGGAAACCGTGATTTGGCCTAAAACTGGAAACCGATTGGGGGTTCCCATTGCAACCCCCGGTATAGGTATTCCGATGTGCCGGCCGGATTAGTGCCTACGGGTGTGAAAAACATGCGGATATCAAAAAACTAGCAAGATATCGACGTTTTTGGAGGGGTGGAAGACGACCCCAAATGTCAGTACAGCCTGGTTCCCATACTTGGGCCCATGGGAAACCGTGATTTGGGCCTAAAACTGGAAACCGATTGGGGGTTCCCATTGCAACCCCCGGTAGGTATTCCGATGTGCCGGCCGGATTAGTGCCTACGGGTGTGAAAAACATGCGGATATCAAAAAACTAGCAAGTATCGACGTTTTTGGAGGGTGGAAGACGACCCCAAATGTCAGTACAGCCTGGTTCCCATACTTGGGCCCATGGGAAACCGTGATTTGGGCCTAAAACTGGAAACCGATTGGGGGTTCCCATTGCAACCCCGGTAGGTATTCCGATGTGCCGGCCGGATTAGTGCCTACGGGTGTGAAAAACATGCGGATATCAAAAAACTAGCAAATCGACGTTTTTGGAGGGGTGGAAGACGACCCCAAATGTCAGTACAGCCTGGTTCCCATACTTGGGCCCATGGGAAACCGTGATTTGGGCCTAAAACTGGAAACCGATTGGGGGTTCCCATTGCAACCCCCGGTAGTATTCCGATGTGCCGGCCGGATTAGTGCCTACGGGTGTGAAAAACATGCGGATATCAAAAAACTAGCAAGATATCGACAGTTTTGGAGGGGTGGAAGACGACCCCAAATGTCAGTACAGCCTGGTTCCCATACTTGGGCCCATGGGAAACCGTGATTTGGCCTAAAACTGGAAACCGATTGGGGGTTCCCATTGCAACCCCCGGTATAGGTATTCCGATGTGCCGGCCGGATTAGTGCCTACGGGTGTGAAAAACATGCGGATATCAAAAAACTAGCAAGTATCGACGTTTTTGGAGGGGTGGAAGACGACCCCAAATGTCAGTACAGCCTGGTTCCCATACTTGGGCCCATGGGAAACCGTGATTTGGGCCTAAAACTGGAAACCGATTGGGGGTTCCCATTGCAACCCCCGGTAGGTATTCCGATGTGCCGGCCGGATTAGTGCCTACGGGTGTGAAAAACATGCGGATATCAAAAAACTAGCAAGTATCGACAGTTTTTGGAGGGGTGGAAGACGACCCCAAATGTCAGTACAGCCTGGTTCCCATACTTGGGCCCATGGGAAACCGTGATTTGGCCTAAAACTGGAAACCGATTGGGGGTTCCCATTGCAACCCCCGGTAGCTATTCCGATGTGCCGGCCGGATTAGTGCCTACGGGTGTGAAAAACATGCGGATATCAAAAAACTAGCAAGTATCGACGTTTTTGGAGGGGTGGAAGACGACCCCAAATGTCAGTACAGCCTGGTTCCCATACTTGGGCCCATGGGAAACCGTGATTTGGCCTAAAACTGGAAACCGATTGGGGTTCCCATTGCAACCCCCGGTATAGGTATTCCGATGTGCCGGCCGGATTAGTGCCTACGGGTGTGAAAAACATGCGGATATCAAAAAACTAGCAAGATATCGACGTTTTGGAGGGTGGAAGACGACCCCAAATGTCAGTACAGCCTGGTTCCCATACTTGGGCCCATGGGAAACCGTGATTTGGGCCTAAAACTGGAAACCGATTGGGGGTTCCCATTGCAACCCCCGGTAGCTATTCCGATGTGCCGGCCGGATTAGTGCCTACGGGTGTGAAAAACATGCGGATATCAAAAAACTAGCAAGATATCGACGTTTTGGAGGGGTGGAAGACGACCCCAAATGTCAGTACAGCCTGGTTCCCTACTTGGGCCCATGGGAAACCGTGATTTGGGCCTAAAACTGGAAACCGATTGGGGTTCCCATTGCAACCCCGGTAGCTATTCCGATGTGCCGGCCGGATTAGTGCCTACGGGTGTGAAAAACATGCGGATATCAAAAAACTAGCAAGATAGCGACGTTTTGGAGGGGTGGAAGACGACCCCAAATGTCAGTACAGCCTGGTTCCCATACTTGGGCCCATGGGAAACCGTGATTTGGGCCTAAAACTGGAAACCGATTGGGGTTCCCATTGCAACCCCCGGTAGGTATTCCGATGTGCCGGCCGGATTAGTGCCTACGGGTGTGAAAAACATGCGGATATCAAAAAACTAGCAAGATATCGACAGTTTTGGAGGGGTGGAAGACGACCCCAAATGTCAGTACAGCCTGGTTCCCATACTTGGGCCCATGGGAAACCGTGATTTGGGCCTAAAACTGGAAACCGATTGGGGGTTCCCATTGCAACCCCCGGTATAGGTATTCCGATGTGCCGGCCGGATTAGTGCCTACGGGTGTGAAAAACATGCGGATATCAAAAAACTAGCAAGTATCGACGTTTTTGGAGGGGTGGAAGACGACCCCAAATGTCAGTACAGCCTGGTTCCCCATACTTGGGCCCATGGGAAACCGTGATTTGGGCCTAAAACTGGAAACCGATTGGGGGTTCCCATTGCAACCCCCGGTAGGTATTCCGATGTGCCGGCCGGATTAGTGCCTACGGGTGTGAAAAACATGCGGATATCAAAAAACTAGCAAGATATCGACGTTTTTGGAGGGGTGGAAGACGACCCCAAATGTCAGTACAGCCTGGTTCCCATACTTGGGCCCATGGAAACCGTGATTTGGGCCTAAAACTGGAAACCGATTGGGGGTTCCCATTGCAACCCCCGGTAGGTATTCCGATGTGCCGGCCGGATTAGTGCCTACGGGTGTGAAAAACATGCGGATATCAAAAAACTAGCAAGATATCGACGTTTTGGAGGGGTGGAAGACGACCCCAAATGTCAGTACAGCCTGGTTCCCACTTGGGCCCATGGGAAACCGTGATTTGGGCCTAAAACTGGAAACCGATTGGGGGTTCCCATTGCAACCCCCGGTATAGGTATTCCGATGTGCCGGCCGGATTAGTGCCTACGGGTGTGAAAAACATGCGGATATCAAAAAACTAGCAAGTATCGACGTTTTGGAGGGGTGGAAGACGACCCCAAATGTCAGTACAGCCTGGTTCCCATACTTGGGCCCATGGGAAACCGTGATTTGGCCTAAAACTGGAAACCGATTGGGGGTTCCCATTGCAACCCCCGGTAGTATTCCGATGTGCCGGCCGGATTAGTGCCTACGGGTGTGAAAAACATGCGGATATCAAAAAACTAGCAAGATATCGACGTTTTTGGAGGGGTGGAAGACGACCCCAAATGTCAGTACAGCCTGGTTCCCTACTTGGGCCCATGGGAAACCGTGATTTGGCCTAAAACTGGAAACCGATTGGGGTTCCCATTGCAACCCCCGGTATAGGTATTCCGATGTGCCGGCCGGATTAGTGCCTACGGGTGTGAAAAACATGCGGATATCAAAAAACTAGCAAGATATCGACGTTTTGGAGGGGTGGAAGACGACCCCAAATGTCAGTACAGCCTGGTTCCCTACTTGGGCCCATGGGAAACCGTGATTTGGCCTAAAACTGGAAACCGATTGGGGGTTCCCATTGCAACCCCGGTATAGGTATTCCGATGTGCCGGCCGGATTAGTGCCTACGGGTGAAAAACATGCGGATATCAAAAAACTAGCAAGATATCGACGTTTTTGGAGGGGTGGAAGACGACCCCAAATGTCAGTACAGCCTGGTTCCCATACTTGGGCCCATGGGAAACCGTGATTTGGCCTAAAACTGGAAACCGATTGGGGGTTCCCATTGCAACCCCGGTAGGTATTCCGATGTGCCGGCCGGATTAGTGCCTACGGGTGTGAAAAACATGCGGATATCAAAAAACTAGCAATATCGACGTTTTTGGAGGGGTGGAAGACGACCCCAAATGTCAGTACAGCCTGGTTCCCCATACTTGGGCCCATGGGAAACGTGATTTGGCCTAAAACTGGAAACCGATTGGGGGTTCCCATTGCAACCCCCGGTATAGGTATTCCGATGTGCCGGCCGGATTAGTGCCTACGGGTGTGAAAAACATGCGGATATCAAAAAACTAGCAAGTATCGACGTTTTTGGAGGGGTGGAAGACGACCCCAAATGTCAGTACAGCCTGGTTCCCATACTTGGGCCCATGGGAAACGTGATTTGGCCTAAAACTGGAAACCGATTGGGGGTTCCCATTGCAACCCCCGGTATAGGTATTCCGATGTGCCGGCCGGATTAGTGCCTACGGGTGTGAAAAACATGCGGATATCAAAAAACTAGCAAGATAGCGACGTTTTTGGAGGGGTGGAAGACGACCCCAAATGTCAGTACAGCCTGGTTCCCTACTTGGGCCCATGGGAACGTGATTTGGCCTAAAACTGGAAACCGATTGGGGTTCCCATTGCAACCCCCGGTATAGTATTCCGATGTGCCGGCCGGATTAGTGCCTACGGGTGTGAAAAACATGCGGATATCAAAAAACTAGCAAGATATCGACGTTTTTGGAGGGGTGGAAGACGACCCCAAATGTCAGTACAGCCTGGTTCCCTACTTGGGCCCATGGGAAACCGTGATTTGGCCTAAAACTGGAAACCGATTGGGGGTTCCCATTGCAACCCCGGTAGTATTCCGATGTGCCGGCCGGATTAGTGCCTACGGGTGTGAAAAACATGCGGATATCAAAAAACTAGCAAATATCGACGTTTTGGAGGGGTGGAAGACGACCCCAAATGTCAGTACAGCCTGGTTCCCACTTGGGCCCATGGGAAACGTGATTTGGGCCTAAAACTGGAAACCGATTGGGGTTCCCATTGCAACCCCGGTATAGCTATTCCGATGTGCCGGCCGGATTAGTGCCTACGGGTGTGAAAAACATGCGGATATCAAAAAACTAGCAAGATATCGACGTTTTTGGAGGGGTGGAAGACGACCCCAAATGTCAGTACAGCCTGGTTCCCTACTTGGGCCCATGGGAAACCGTGATTTGGGCCTAAAACTGGAAACCGATTGGGGGTTCCCATTGCAACCCCCGGTATAGGTATTCCGATGTGCCGGCCGGATTAGTGCCTACGGGTGTGAAAAACATGCGGATATCAAAAAACTAGCAAGATATCGACGTTTTTGGAGGGGTGGAAGACGACCCCAAATGTCAGTACAGCCTGGTTCCCATACTTGGGCCCATGGGAAACCGTGATTTGGGCCTAAAACTGGAAACCGATTGGGGTTCCCATTGCAACCCCGGTATAGGTATTCCGATGTGCCGGCCGGATTAGTGCCTACGGGTGTGAAAAACATGCGGATATCAAAAAACTAGCAAGTATCGACGTTTTGGAGGGGTGGAAGACGACCCCAAATGTCAGTACAGCCTGGTTCCCTACTTGGGCCCATGGGAAACCGTGATTTGGGCCTAAAACTGGAAACCGATTGGGGGTTCCCATTGCAACCCCGGTATAGGTATTCCGATGTGCCGGCCGGATTAGTGCCTACGGGTGTGAAAAACATGCGGATATCAAAAAACTAGCAAGATATCGACGTTTTTGGAGGGGTGGAAGACGACCCCAAATGTCAGTACAGCCTGGTTCCCATACTTGGGCCCATGGAAACCGTGATTTGGGCCTAAAACTGGAAACCGATTGGGGTTCCCATTGCAACCCCCGGTAGGTATTCCGATGTGCCGGCCGGATTAGTGCCTACGGGTGTGAAAAACATGCGGATATCAAAAAACTAGCAATATCGACGTTTTTGGAGGGGTGGAAGACGACCCCAAATGTCAGTACAGCCTGGTTCCCATACTTGGGCCCATGGGAAACCGTGATTTGGGCCTAAAACTGGAAACCGATTGGGGGTTCCCATTGCAACCCCCGGTATAGGTATTCCGATGTGCCGGCCGGATTAGTGCCTACGGGTGTGAAAAACATGCGGATATCAAAAAACTAGCAAGATATCGACGTTTTGGAGGGGTGGAAGACGACCCCAAATGTCAGTACAGCCTGGTTCCCTACTTGGGCCCATGGGAAACCGTGATTTGGGCCTAAAACTGGAAACCGATTGGGGTTCCCATTGCAACCCCCGGTAGGTATTCCGATGTGCCGGCCGGATTAGTGCCTACGGGTGTGAAAAACATGCGGATATCAAAAAACTAGCAAGGTATCGACGTTTTGGAGGGGTGGAAGACGACCCCAAATGTCAGTACAGCCTGGTTCCCATACTTGGGCCCATGGGAAACCGTGATTTGGCCTAAAACTGGAAACCGATTGGGGTTCCCATTGCAACCCCGGTATAGGTATTCCGATGTGCCGGCCGGATTAGTGCCTACGGGTGTGAAAAACATGCGGATATCAAAAAACTAGCAAGATATCGACGTTTTTGGAGGGGTGGAAGACGACCCCAAATGTCAGTACAGCCTGGTTCCCTACTTGGGCCCATGGGAAACGTGATTTGGCCTAAAACTGGAAACCGATTGGGGGTTCCCATTGCAACCCCCGGTATAGGTATTCCGATGTGCCGGCCGGATTAGTGCCTACGGGTGTGAAAAACATGCGGATATCAAAAAACTAGCAAGTATCGACGTTTTTGGAGGTGGAAGACGACCCCAAATGTCAGTACAGCCTGGTTCCCATACTTGGGCCCATGGAAACGTGATTTGGGCCTAAAACTGGAAACCGATTGGGGGTTCCCATTGCAACCCCCGGTATAGGTTCCGATGTGCCGGCCGGATTAGTGCCTACGGGTGTGAAAAACATGCGGATATCAAAAAACTAGCAAGTATCGACGTTTTTGGAGGGGTGGAAGACGACCCCAAATGTCAGTACAGCCTGGTTCCCTACTTGGCCCATGGGAAACCGTGATTTGGGCCTAAAACTGGAAACCGATTGGGGTTCCCATTGCAACCCCGGTATAGTATTCCGATGTGCCGGCCGGATTAGTGCCTACGGGTGTGAAAAACATGCGGATATCAAAAAACTAGCAAGTATCGACGTTTTGGAGGGGTGGAAGACGACCCCAAATGTCAGTACAGCCTTTCCCTACTTGGGCCCATGGAAACGTGATTTGGCCTAAAACTGGAAACCGATTGGGGTTCCCATTGCAACCCCCGGTAAGGTATTCCGATGTGCCGGCCGGATTAGTGCCTACGGGTGTGAAAAACATGCGGATATCAAAAAACTAGCAATATCGACGTTTTTGGAGGGGTGGAAGACGACCCCAAATGTCAGTACAGCCTGGTTCCCTACTTGGGCCCATGGGAAACCGTGATTTGGGCCTAAAACTGGAAACCGATTGGGGTTCCCATTGCAACCCCCGGTAGGTATTCCGATGTGCCGGCCGGATTAGTGCCTACGGGTGTGAAAAACATGCGGATATCAAAAAACTAGCAAGATATCGACGTTTTTGGAGGGTGGAAGACGACCCCAAATTCAGTACACCTGTTCCCATACTTGGGCCCATGGAAACCGTGATTTGGGCCTAAAACTGGAAACCGATTGGGGTTCCCATTGCAACCCCCGGTAGGTATTCCGATGTGCCGGCCGGATTAGTGCCTACGGTGTGAAAAACATGCGGATATCAAAAAACTAGCAAGGTATCGACGTTTTTGGAGGGGTGGAAGACGACCCCAAATGTCAGTACAGCCTGGTTCCCATACTTGGGCCCATGGGAAACCGTGATTTGGGCCTAAAACTGGAAACCGATTGGGGGTTCCCATTGCAACCCCCGGTATAGGTATTCCGATGTGCCGGCCGGATTAGTGCCTACGGGTGTGAAAAACATGCGGATATCAAAAAACTAGCAAGTATCGACGTTTTTGGAGGGTGGAAGACGACCCCAAATGTCAGTACAGCCTGGTTCCCATACTTGGGCCCATGGAAACGTGATTTGGGCCTAAAACTGGAAACCGATTGGGGGTTCCCATTGCAACCCCGGTATAGGTATTCCGATGTGCCGGCCGGATTAGTGCCTACGGGTGTGAAAAACATGCGGATATCAAAAAACTAGCAATATCGACGTTTTTGGAGGGTGGAAGACGACCCCAAATGTCAGTACAGCCTGGTTCCCATACTTGGGCCCATGGGAAACCGTGATTTGGCCTAAAACTGGAAACCGATTGGGGGTTCCCATTGCAACCCCGGTATAGGTATTCCGATGTGCCGGCCGGATTAGTGCCTACGGGTGTGAAAAACATGCGGATATCAAAAAACTAGCAAGTATCGACGTTTTTGGAGGGGTGGAAGACGACCCCAAATGTCAGTACAGCCTGTTCCCCATACTTGGGCCCATGGAAACCGTGATTTGGGCCTAAAACTGGAAACCGATTGGGGGTTCCCATTGCAACCCCCGGTATAGGTATTCCGATGTGCCGGCCGGATTAGTGCCTACGGGTGTGAAAAACATGCGGATATCAAAAAACTAGCAAGTATCGACGTTTTTGGAGGGGTGGAAGACGACCCCAAATGTCAGTACAGCCTGGTTCCCTACTTGGGCCCATGGGAAACCGTGATTTGGGCCTAAAACTGGAAACCGATTGGGGTTCCCATTGCAACCCCCGGTGGTATTCCGATGTGCCGGCCGGATTAGTGCCTACGGGTGTGAAAAACATGCGGATATCAAAAAACTAGCAAGTATCGACGTTTTTGGAGGGGTGGAAGACGACCCCAAATGTCAGTACAGCCTGGTTCCCATACTTGGGCCCATGGAAACCGTGATTTGGGCCTAAAACTGGAAACCGATTGGGGGTTCCCATTGCAACCCCCGGTATAGGTATTCCGATGTGCCGGCCGGATTAGTGCCTACGGGTGTGAAAAACATGCGGATATCAAAAAACTAGCAAGATATCGACGTTTTTGGAGGGGTGGAAGACGACCCCAAATGTCAGTACAGCCTGGTTCCCTACTTGGGCCCATGGGAAACCGTGATTTGGGCCTAAAACTGGAAACCGATTGGGGGTTCCCATTGCAACCCCCGGTAGGTATTCCGATGTGCCGGCCGGATTAGTGCCTACGGGTGTGAAAAACATGCGGATATCAAAAAACTAGCAATATCGACGTTTTTGGAGGGGTGGAAGACGACCCCAAATGTCAGTACAGCCTGGTTCCCATACTTGGGCCCATGGGAAACCGTGATTTGGGCCTAAAACTGGAAACCGATTGGGGGTTCCCATTGCAACCCCCGGTATAGGTATTCCGATGTGCCGGCCGGATTAGTGCCTACGGGTGTGAAAAACATGCGGATATCAAAAAACTAGCATATCGACGTTTTTGGAGGGGTGGAAGACGACCCCAAATGTCAGTACAGCCTGGTTCCCTACTTGGGCCCATGGGAAACCGTGATTTGGGCCTAAAACTGGAAACCGATTGGGGGTTCCCATTGCAACCCCCGGTAGTATTCCGATGTGCCGGCCGGATTAGTGCCTACGGGTGTGAAAAACATGCGGATATCAAAAACTAGCAAGGTATCGACGTTTTTGGAGGGGTGGAAGACGACCCCAAATGTCAGTACAGCCTGGTTCCCTACTTGGGCCCATGGGAAACCGTGATTTGGGCCTAAAACTGGAAACCGATTGGGGGTTCCCATTGCAACCCCCGGTATATTCCGATGTGCCGGCCGGATTAGTGCCTACGGGTGTGAAAAACATGCGGATATCAAAAAACTAGCAAGTATCGACGTTTTTGGAGGGGTGGAAGACGACCCCAAATGTCAGTACAGCCTGGTTCCCATACTTGGGCCCATGGAAACCGTGATTTGGGCCTAAAACTGGAAACCGATTGGGGGTTCCCATTGCAACCCCGGTATAGGTATTCCGATGTGCCGGCCGGATTAGTGCCTACGGGTGTGAAAAACATGCGGATATCAAAAACTAGCAATATCGACGTTTTTGGAGGGGTGGAAGACGACCCCAAATGTCAGTACAGCCTGGTTCCCTACTTGGGCCCATGGGAAACCGTGATTTGGGCCTAAAACTGGAAACCGATTGGGGTTCCCATTGCAACCCCCGGTATAGGTATTCCGATGTGCCGGCCGGATTAGTGCCTACGGGTGTGAAAAACATGCGGATATCAAAAACTAGCAAGATATCGACGTTTTTGGAGGGGTGGAAGACGACCCCAAATGTCAGTACAGCCTGGTTCCCTACTTGGGCCCATGGGAAACCGTGATTTGGGCCTAAAACTGGAAACCGATTGGGGGTTCCCATTGCAACCCCCGGTATATTCCGATGTGCCGGCCGGATTAGTGCCTACGGGTGTGAAAAACATGCGGATATCAAAAAACTAGCAAGGTATCGACGTTTTTGGAGGGGTGGAAGACGACCCCAAATGTCAGTACAGCCTGGTTCCCACTTGGGCCCATGGAAACGTGATTTGGGCCTAAAACTGGAAACCGATTGGGGTTCCCATTGCAACCCCGGTATAGGTATTCCGATGTGCCGGCCGGATTAGTGCCTACGGGTGTGAAAAACATGCGGATATCAAAAAACTAGCAAGATATCGACGTTTTTGGAGGGGTGGAAGACGACCCCAAATGTCAGTACAGCCTGGTTCCCTACTTGGGCCCATGGGAAACGTGATTTGGGCCTAAAACTGGAAACCGATTGGGGTTCCCATTGCAACCCCGGTATAGGTATTCCGATGTGCCGGCCGGATTAGTGCCTACGGGTGTGAAAAACATGCGGATATCAAAAAACTAGCAAGGTATCGACGTTTTTGGAGGGGTGGAAGACGACCCCAAATGTCAGTACAGCCTGGTTCCCTACTTGGGCCCATGGGAAACCGTGATTTGGGCCTAAAACTGGAAACCGATTGGGGGTTCCCATTGCAACCCCGGTATAGGTATTCCGATGTGCCGGCCGGATTAGTGCCTACGGGTGTGAAAAACATGCGGATATCAAAAAACTAGCAAGGTATCGACGTTTTTGGAGGGGTGGAAGACGACCCCAAATGTCAGTACAGCCTGGTTCCCTACTTGGGCCCATGGGAAACCGTGATTTGGGCCTAAAACTGGAAACCGATTGGGGTTCCCATTGCAACCCCCGGTATAGGTATTCCGATGTGCCGGCCGGATTAGTGCCTACGGGTGTGAAAAACATGCGGATATCAAAAAACTAGCAAGTATCGACGTTTTTGGAGGGGTGGAAGACGACCCCAAATGTCAGTACAGCCTGGTTCCCACTTGGGCCCATGGAAACGTGATTTGGGCCTAAAACTGGAAAGATTGGGGGTTCCCATTGCAACCCCCGGTATAGGTATTCCGATGTGCCGGCCGGATTAGTGCCTACGGGTGTGAAAAACATGCGGATATCAAAAAACTAGCAAGTATCGACGTTTTTGGAGGGGTGGAAGACGACCCCAAATGTCAGTACAGCCTGGTTCCCATACTTGGGCCCATGGGAAACCGTGATTTGGGCCTAAAACTGGAAACCGATTGGGGTTCCCATTGCAACCCCGGTATAGGTATTCCGATGTGCCGGCCGGATTAGTGCCTACGGGTGTGAAAAACATGCGGATATCAAAAAACTAGCAAGTATCGACGTTTTTGGAGGGGTGGAAGACGACCCCAAATGTCAGTACAGCCTGGTTCCCACTTGGGCCCGGGAAACCGTGATTTGGGCCTAAAACTGAAACCGATTGGGGTTCCCATTGCAACCCCCGGTATAGGTATTCCGATGTGCCGGCCGGATTAGTGCCTACGGTGTGAAAAACATGCGGATATCAAAAAACTAGCAATATCGACGTCGTTTTGGAGGGGTGGAAGACGACCCCAAATGTCAGTACAGCCTGGTTCCCTACTTGGGCCCATGGAAACGTGATTTGGCCTAAAACTGGAAACCGATTGGGGGTTCCCATTGCAACCCCCGGTATAGGTATTCCGATGTGCCGGCCGGATTAGTGCCTACGGGTGTGAAAAACATGCGGATATCAAAAAACTAGCAAATATCGACGTTTTTGGAGGGGTGGAAGACGACCCCAAATGTCAGTACAGCCTGGTTCCCTACTTGGGCCCATGGGAAACGTGATTTGGGCCTAAAACTGGAAACCGATTGGGGGTTCCCATTGCAACCCCCGGTATTATTCCGATGTGCCGGCCGGATTAGTGCCTACGGGTGTGAAAAACATGCGGATATCAAAAAACTAGCAAGTATCGACGTTTTTGGAGGGGTGGAAGACGACCCCAAATGTCAGTACAGCCTGGTTCCCATACTTGGGCCCATGGGAAACGTGATTTGGGCCTAAAACTGGAAACCGATTGGGGGTTCCCATTGCAACCCCGGTATAGGTATTCCGATGTGCCGGCCGGATTAGTGCCTACGGGTGTGAAAAACATGCGGATATCAAAAAACTAGCAAGTATCGACGTTTTTGGAGGGGTGGAAGACGACCCCAAATGTCAGTACAGCCTGGTTCCCATACTTGGGCCCATGGGAAACCGTGATTTGGGCCTAAAACTGGAAACCGATTGGGGGTTCCCATTGCAACCCCCGGTATAGGTCCGATGTGCCGGCCGGATTAGTGCCTACGGGTGTGAAAAACATGCGGATATCAAAAAACTAGCAAATATCGACGTTTTTGGAGGGGTGGAAGACGACCCCAAATGTCAGTACAGCCTGGTTCCCACTTGGGCCCATGGGAAACCGTGATTTGGGCCTAAAACTGGAAACCGATTGGGGGTTCCCATTGCAACCCCGGTATAGTATTCCGATGTGCCGGCCGGATTAGTGCCTACGGGTGTGAAAAACATGCGGATATCAAAAAACTAGCAATATCGACGTTTTTGGAGGGGTGGAAGACGACCCCAAATGTCAGTACAGCCTGGTTCCCACTTGGGCCCATGGGAAACCGTGATTTGGGCCTAAAACTGGAAACCGATTGGGGTTCCCATTGCAACCCCCGGTAGGTATTCCGATGTGCCGGCCGGATTAGTGCCTACGGGTGTGAAAAACATGCGGATATCAAAAAACTAGCAATATCGACGTTTTTGGAGGGGTGGAAGACGACCCAAATGTCAGTACAGCCTGGTTCCCTACTTGGGCCCATGGGAAAGCGTGATTTGGGCCTAAAACTGGAAACCGATTGGGGGTTCCCATTGCAACCCCCGGTAGGTATTCGATGTGCCGGCCGGATTAGTGCCTACGGGTGTGAAAAACATGCGGATATCAAAAACTAGCAATATCGACGTTTTTGGAGGGGTGGAAGACGACCCCAAATGTCAGTACAGCCTGGTTCCCTACTTGGGCCCATGGGAAACCGTGATTTGGGCCTAAAACTGGAAACCGATTGGGGGTTCCCATTGCAACCCCGGTATAGGTATTCCGATGTGCCGGCCGGATTAGTGCCTACGGGTGTGAAAAACATGCGGATATCAAAAAACTAGCAAGATATCGACGTTTTTGGAGGGGTGGAAGACGACCCCAAATGTCAGTACAGCCTGGTTCCCACTTGGGCCCAGGAAACCGTGATTTGGGCCTAAAACTGGAAACCGATTGGGGGTTCCCATTGCAACCCCCGGTATAGTATTCCGATGTGCCGGCCGGATTAGTGCCTACGGTGTGAAAACATGCGGATATCAAAAAACTAGCAATATCGACGTTTTTGGAGGGTGGAAGACGACCCCAAATGTCAGTACAGCCTGGTTCCCTACTTGGGCCCATGGGAAACGTGATTTGGGCCTAAAACTGGAAAACCGATTGGGGGTTCCCATTGCAACCCCCGGTAGGTATTCCGATGTGCCGGCCGGATTAGTGCCTACGGGTGTGAAAAACATGCGGATATCAAAAAACTAGCAAGTATCGACGTTTTTGGAGGGGTGGAAGACGACCCCAAATGTCAGTACAGCCTGGTTCCCACTTGGGCCCAGGGAAAGCGTGATTTGGGCCTAAAACTGGAAACCGATTGGGGGTTCCCATTGCAACCCCCGGTATAGGTATTCCGATGTGCCGGCCGGATTAGTGCCTACGGGTGTGAAAAACATGCGGATATCAAAAAAACTAGCAACATATCGACGTTTTTGGAGGGGTGGAAGACGACCCCAAATGTCAGTACAGCCTGGTTCCCACTTGGGCCCATGGGAAACCGTGATTTGGGCCTAAAACTGGAAACCGATTGGGGTTCCCATTGCAACCCCCGGTAGGTATTCCGATGTGCCGGCCGGATTAGTGCCTACGGGTGTGAAAAAACATGCGGATATCAAAAAACTAGCAAATATCGACGTTTTGGAGGGGTGGAAGACGACCCCAAATGTCAGTACAGCCTGGTTCCCACTTGGGCCCATGGGAAACGTGATTTGGCCCTAAAACTGGAAAACCGATTGGGGGTTCCCATTGCAACCCCGGTAGGTATTCCGATGTGCCGGCCGGATTAGTGCCTACGGGTGTGAAAAACATGCGGATATCAAAAAACTAGCAAGGTATCGACGTTTTTGGAGGGGTGGAAGACGACCCCAAATGTCAGTACAGCCTGGTTCCCACTTGGGCCCATGGGAAACCGTGATTTGGGCCTAAAACTGGAAACCGATTGGGGTTCCCATTGCAACCCCCGGTAGGTATTCCGATGTGCCGGCCGGATTAGTGCCTACGGGTGTGAAAAACATGCGGATATCAAAAAACTAGCAACATATCGACGTTTTTGGAGGGGTGGGAAGACGACCCCAAATGTCAGTACAGCCTGGTTCCCTACTTGGGCCCATGGGAAAAACGTGATTTGGGCCTAAAACTGGAAACCGATTGGGGGTTCCCATTGCAACCCCGGTAGGTTATTCCGATGTGCCGGCCGGATTAGTGCCTACGGGTGTGAAAAACATGCGGATATCAAAAAACTAGCAAATATCGACGTTTTTTGGAGGGGTGGAGAGACGACCCCAAATGTCAGTACAGCCTGGTTCCCATACTTGGGCCCATGGGAAACCGTGATTTGGGCCTAAAACTGGAAAACCGATTGGGGTTCCCATTGCAACCCCGGTATAGGTATTCCGATGTGCCGGCCGGATTAGTGCCTACGGGTGTGAAAAACATGCGGATATCAAAAAACTAGCAAGATATCGACGTTTTGGAGGGGTGGAAGACGACCCCAAATGTCAGTACAGCCTGGTTCCCATACTTGGGCCATGGGAAACCGTGATTTGGGCCTAAAACTGGAAACCGATTGGGGGTTCCCATTGCAACCCCCGGTAGGTATTCCGATGTGCCGGCCGGATTAGTGCCTACGGGTGTGAAAAACATGCGGATATCAAAAAACTAGCAAGTATCGACGTTTTTGGAGGGGTGGAAGACGACCCCAAATGTCAGTACAGCCTGGTTCCCATACTTGGGCCCATGGGAAACCGTGATTTGGGCCTAAAACTGGAAACCGATTGGGGGTTCCCATTGCAACCCCCGGTAGTATTCCGATGTGCCGGCCGGATTAGTGCCTACGGGTGTGAAAAACATGCGGATATCAAAAAACTAGCAAGGTATCGACGTTTTTGGAGGGGTGGAAGACGACCCCAAATGTCAGTACAGCCTGGTTCCCTACTTGGGCCCATGGGAAACCGTGATTTGGGCCTAAAACTGGAAACCGATTGGGGGTTCCCATTGCAACCCCCGGTAGGTATTCCGATGTGCCGGCCGGATTAGTGCCTACGGGTGTGAAAAACATGCGGATATCAAAAACTAGCAAGGTATCGACGTTTTGGAGGGGTGGAAGACGACCCCAAATGTCAGTACAGCCTGGTTCCTACTTGGGCCCATGGGAAACCGTGATTTGGGCCTAAAACTGGAAACCGATTGGGGGTTCCCATTGCAACCCCCGGTATAGGTTATTCCGATGTGCCGGCCGGATTAGTGCCTACGGGTGTGAAAAACATGCGGATATCAAAAACTAGCAAGATATCGACGTTTTGGAGGGGTGGAAGACGACCCCAAATGTCAGTACAGCCTGGTTCCCTACTTGGGCCCATGGGAAACCGTGATTTGGGCCTAAAACTGGAAACCGATTGGGGGTTCCCATTGCAACCCCCGGTATAGTATTCCGATGTGCCGGCCGGATTAGTGCCTACGGGTGTGAAAAACATGCGGATATCAAAAAACTAGCAAGATCGACGTTTTTGGAGGGGTGGAAGACGACCCCAAATGTCAGTACAGCCTGGTTCCCTACTTGGGCCCATGGGAAACCGTGATTTGGGCCTAAAACTGGAAACCGATTGGGGGTTCCCATTGCAACCCCGGTAAGTATTCCGATGTGCCGGCCGGATTAGTGCCTACGGGTGTGAAAACATGCGGATATCAAAAAACTAGCAAGGTATCGACGTTTTTGGAGGGGTGGAAGACGACCCCAAATGTCAGTACAGCCTGGTTCCCTACTTGGGCCCATGGGAAACCGTGATTTGGGCCTAAAACTGGAAACCGATTGGGGGTTCCCATTGCAACCCCCGGGTAAGGTATTCCGATGTGCCGGCCGGATTAGTGCCTACGGGTGTGAAAAACATGCGGATATCAAAAAACTAGCAATATCGACGTTTTTGGAGGGGTGGAAGACGACCCCAAATGTCAGTACAGCCTGGTTCCCTACTTGGGCCCAGGAAACCGTGATTTGGGCCCTAAAACTGGAAACCGATTGGGGGTTCCCATTGCAACCCCGGTAGGTATTCCGATGTGCCGCCGGATTAGTGCCTACGGGTGTGAAAAAACATGCGGATATCAAAAAAACTAGCAATATCGACGTTTTTGGAGGGGTGGAAGACGACCCCAAATGTCAGTACAGCCTGGTTCCCTACTTGGGCCCATGGGAACGTGATTTGGGCCTAAAACTGGAAACCGATTGGGGTTCCCATTGCAACCCCCGGTATATTCCGATGTGCCGGCCGGATTAGTGCCTACGGGTGTGAAAAACATGCGGATATCAAAAAACTAGCAAGATATCGACGTTTTTGGAGGGGTGGAAGACGACCCCAAATGTCAGTACAAGCCTGGTTCCCATACTTGGGCCATGGGAAACCGTGATTTGGGCCTAAAAACTGGAAACCGATTGGGGTTCCCATTGCAACCCCCGGTAGGTATTCCGATGTGCCGGCCGGATTAGTGCCTACGGGTGTGAAAAACATGCGGATATCAAAAAACTAGCAAGATATCGACGTTTTGGAGGGTGGAAGACGACCCCAAATGTCAGTACAGCCTGGTTCCCTACTTGGGCCCATGGAAACCGTGATTTGGGCCTAAAAACTGGAAAACCGATTGGGGGTTTCCCATTGCAACCCCCGGGTAGTATTCCGATGTGCCGGCCGGATTAGTGCCTACGGGTGTGAAAACATGCGGATATCAAAAAACTAGCAAGATATCGACGTTTTGGAGGGGTGGAAGACGACCCCAAATGTCAGTACAGCCTGGTTCCCATACTTGGGCCCATGGGAAACCGTGATTTGGGCCTAAAACTGGAAACCGATTGGGGGTTCCCATTGCAACCCCCGGTGGTATTATTCCGATGTGCCGGCCGGATTAGTGCCTACGGGTGTGAAAAAATGCGGATATCAAAAAACTAGCAAGATATCGACGTTTTTGGAGGGGTGGAAGACGACCCCAAATGTCAGTACAGCCTGGTTCCCTACTTTGGGCCCATGGGAAACCGTGATTTGGGCCTAAAACTGGAAACCGATTGGGGGTTCCCATTGCAACCCCGGTATAGGTATTCCGATGTGCCGGCCGGATAGTGCCTACGGGTGTGAAAAACATGCGGATATCAAAAAACTAGCAAGATAATCGACGTTTTTGGAGGGGTGGAAGACGACCCCAAATGTCAGTACAGCCTGGTTCCCATACTTGGGCCCATGGGAAACCGTGATTTGGGCTAAAACTGGAAACCGATTGGGGTTCCCATTGCAACCCCGGTAGTATTCCGATGTGCCGGCCGGATTAGTGCCTACGGGTGTGAAAAACATGCGGATATCAAAAACTAGCAAGAATATCGACGTTTTTGGAGGGTGGAAGACGACCCCAAATGTCAGTACAGCCTGGTTCCCATACTTGGGCCCATGGGAAACCGTGATTTGGGCCTAAAACTGGAAACCGAATTGGGGGTTCCCATGCAACCCCGGTATAGTATTCCGATGTGCCGGCCGGATTAGTGCCTACGGGTGTGAAAAACATGCGGATATCAAAAAAAACTAGCAATATCGACGTTTTTGGAGGGGTGGAAGACGACCCCAAATGTCAGTACAGCCTGGTTCCCATACTTGGGCCCATGGGAAACCGTGATTTGGGCCTAAAACTGGAAAACCGATTGGGGTTCCCATTGCAACCCCGGGTATTATTCCGATGTGCCGCCGGATTAGTGCCTACGGGTGTGAAAAACATGCGGATATCAAAAAACTAGCAAGATCGACGTTTTGGAGGGGTGGAAGACGACCCCAAATGTCAGTACAGCCCTGGTTCCCCATACTTGGGCCCATGGGAACCGTGATTTGGGCCTAAAACTGGAAAACCGATTGGGGGTTCCCATTGCAACCCCGGTAGTATTCCGATGTGCCGGCCGGATTAGTGCCTACGGGTGTGAAAAACATGCGGATATCAAAAAACTAGCAAGATATCGACGTTTTGAGGGGTGGAAGACGACCCCAAATGTCAGTACAGCCTGGTCCCCTACTTGGGCCCATGGGAAACCGTGATTTGGGCCCTAAAACTGGAAACCGATTGGGGTTCCCATTGCAACCCCCGGTAGTATTCCGATGTGCCGGCCGGATTAGTGCCTACGGGTGTGAAAAACATGCGGATATCAAAAAACTAGCAAATATCGACGTTTTTGGAGGGGTGGAAGACGACCCCAAATGTCAGTACAGCCTGGTTCATACTTGGGCCCATGGGAAACCGTGATTTGGGCCTAAAACTGGAAACCGATTGGGGGTTCCAGTTGCAACCCCGGTGGTAGTTATTCCGATGTGGCCGGCCGGATTAGTGCCTACGGGTGTG
>CAAHFI010985824.1:0-15761 GCA_900893395.1 Euglena gracilis
CGTGTATTGGGGCTCTGGCTTCACCCCGAACGGCGTCCAACGCTGTCTGGTTGGTTCGGGCGGGAAGACGGCGTCCAGGGGACCAAAATGAAAAAAGTGCCAAAAAAGTGTCCGAAATGGTTTTTAGACATGTGGCAATCATATAATCATATCTGAGCAGTTTTTGGGGGGTATTTGGCCAGAAATTGGAGGATTTTGTGCAACACTTTCCATTGGTCAAATTTGGCGATTTTGTGAAATAGAGTACCACGCAGCACGGGTGAAATCTAAGGCCATCTGCTGAAAGCCCTCGAGAAGGGCTATCGATCAAGGGGCATGGCAGGTGAACAGTGGGTTTTGGAATTTGCGAAAAGGGTCGGAACATTGCGATCGGCAATTTTTAGGGCGCTGTGCAGTGTGGCTGAGTTTTGAGGGTACCAAATGAAAGCTCATGGGAGAGCTTTCGATTGATATGCTGTATGGCACCTGAGGTGTGGGATTTCCCAAATTAGGATGTCAAATTTTGGAATACACGATCATGAAAATAAGCGCTGTGTGCATTATTTGCTGAATCCTGTGGCCATCTGTCAAAAGCTCTTGAGAAGAGCTTTCGATTGATGGATTGACGGGTTTTTGGGTTTCATTTCAGTTAAAATTCGTATTCACGAAAATATGCCCTGTTTTTTGTGAATACCTATTCACGAAAAACAGGGCATATTTTCGTGAAATGAAAATATGCCCTGTTTTCCGTGTTCACACCCACGAAAAACAGGGCAGGCGCCGGGCCTCTATTCACGGTTACAAGACCTGGGGTTCCAAGCAACGGCCCAAAAATAAGACCCAGGTTTTGTTTGGGGGGGGTTGCAAGATATTCCATTTGCCAAAGCAAAGAAAACCACTTTGAAAAGTGTGTGCCAAAAATGAGTCAAACAATATTAATGTGCAACCGTTTTGCATTTTTGGGGATTTGAAAAAATTGAGATCACTCCTTTTCACAATCAGCCATGATCAGAGGTAAAAGAAAATGGTCCCAACAACATCAATGCGAAGAAGAATGCTCCGCATGGCATCCATTTGTGCAATGAAAGGTTGATCCACTGCCATTTAACCATAAACTGCAAAAGAGCAAGAAGGGAAGGGAATAAAGAGCATGAGAAAAAGAATCTAAAACCTAGCAATTTGGATTGAGATTAGGCAATAATAAGGGGGAAAATATGGACCTGTTGTTTAGGGAGATGGCAAATTTCTTCCACATTTAAACAAAAATTACACCGCCTTGAACAAAATTTGACACTGGTGTGAAAAAAAAAACGGGGGTGACATCAATCACCTGATAATTCCCCGGTCAATACGCCCCCGCACTTTTGGCCCAAATCAGGCCAACCTCACCTTGTCAAAAATCCCAAAAAAAGTCTAGAACTAATGCCCGAAGGCTGAAGGGCAGCCAAAGCCGAGAAACCATATGGTAAAGGTTTTCAAGGAGAAAAGGCATTGAACGTTTGCAGGGGCCCAACTGCCAATTTCATTTCACATTTCATTATAACCCAAATACGATTTTCCTGAACGCGGATTTTGTCAAAAATGATGACCTTTGGCTTGTGAATTACCTGATTTTGAAACTGTGCGTGGGCTGATTTCAAGACGCATAAAAGAATCTTGTTAATCTTCTTAAATCTTTGTTTTGCAGACCAAGAGCAATGCTTTGGGATGCATGGATGCAACCATTCATTGGGCCGGCATTTCAATTCTCGCTCGATTTATATCAAAAAAAGGGCATTGGCTGTGAACCCACACAATTTCTCTAAATTTGCTGGAAGCTTGCCCCCCCTTTAATTGGCCCTCCGACCAAAGCCCTAGGACACCATATCCAGGCTTCTTTTAAGACCCCGGTGGGTCCCCAGCACCCATTGCCAGGGACCCCCCCAGGGGAGCTGGGGTAACGGCTAGCCGCGGCTAGCCGCGGCTGGCTGGCTGGCAAAAAAAAGGAGGAGGTCTGGCCAGCCATGGCCAGCCACGGCTGGCTGGGGGGATTTAGAGGAGGAGGAGGTCTGGCTGGATTCAGTGTTGAGGATCTGAAAGAGGAGGAGGAGGTCTGGCTGGCCGCGATGGGATTTTTAAAAATTATGATCCAACCATACGCAAAAAAATAGTTGCATTCCTACAGCGTTTGTAATTAGGAGTGGCCGCTGGGACATACCGGAGTGGCACAAAGTTCATTGGGATGTTTTCCCGTTGCTCAATGTTCGGAGGCACAAAGTTCGGTCCTAATTTTTCAGCGCGAAAACGTACGCTAAACATTCCTTGCCGTTTTGTTGCAGCCACATGGAAGATGAACATACACGACTGTTACAAGCTGCGTTGGGCCCAGAAAAGGGGGATCGTATGAAAGGTGTCCCGGTGTTCGTGATTTTTTTTATTCATCTTTTATTACCACTTCCAGGTACCACGTGGACTTCAAAAATGAAGTTGTTCAGGAGTTCAATATCAACGGCTTCAAGGGAGTGCAGCGGAAATGGGGGCCCAAGTGCCCCCGAAGTCGACAGTTGTTGACTGGTTTGTACACATCGTGCTGGTGGTGTGCTCCGGGAAACTGGCAGACCGGGCTACCTCAACAAGGTTGAAGAAAGCAAGGTGAACAACGTCATCAAGGAGGTGCGGCTGGCTGGTGGGGCTGTCGACAGCGAGGCACTGGTCCAGATGGCGAAGATCATCCACAATGACCAGGATGACAAGTTCAAAAGAAGTTGGGCTCGGTATGCTTGTGTTGTTTCCTTTTGTCTGATGTGGGTTGTTGTATAGGTCTTTCCAGCGTAGACATCGAATGTCAAATTTGCGTTGGGGTTCTACAGACAGACCAATGGATTCAGAGGTAGACATAAAATTGGACAACGAATGGCGGCATTGTTTGGCTGCATTACACAACAACCTGGAAACTATGGGATCCCCTGGCCTGCTGCACTCCCCCCTGAATGTGTTGTGGGGTTGATGAGACCCCCCTGCAGTACAAACCAAGGGTCAGGACAATTTGTCCAAAGCCTGTAGGCAGAAGGGTGTACATTGCTGCTGATAAAAGACAGGTGACCGGGACCCCAGTCATTTCCATGAGTGCAGAACATGTAATTGCTCTGAATTTTTGTTTTCCCAAGCAATTACCTGCACGGGAATGTCACCTAATGCAAATCATCTGGCGAGGTAAATCATCAAGATGCCTCCCCCAAGCTGGTGCTACAAATGACCCAAGAATTGTACACCATTTTGCACCTAGGAAGATGCAAACTTTGGAGTATGTCTTTATTTTTAGTTTGTAAAATGATTGTTCCTTTTTTCAGGACATTCAGGCAGTTGCTTCTGTCAATTGACAGTTGCTTGACACAAATAAAACTTCAGAGAAATATTTTGGTCACTTGTCCAGTTGTTGTTGTCGTTGACAATGTGAGTTCTCATGGGGGAGATTTTTTGCTTCCTGTGCCAGGTTGCTTCTGTGTAATGCTGCCCCAATCCTTCTTTTTTTTGTCACAGGTCAGCCACTACTTTCCAAGTTCACTGACACACTGTTCCTGCTGAAGACGTTGCCAAACAGGTTTCCAAATGTACTGAAATTTATTTTTGTGTTTTTTTTTCAGGAGCCACAATCTCAACGTGGGAGACCAATTGGTCAATTTGTCTTTGTCAAGGATGGCATTTCCCCCCCTCCCCAGGTTTGACACCTGTTTCTGCTGAGAAGTCTGTTTTTTTTTGCTTGGAAATAATCCTTTCATTGGAGTGTTTATTTTGTTTTCCATTGGGAATTGTATGAGAAAGCCCCCTGTAAAGCCCATTGGAAAAAAAAAGTTTACCAGGTGAAGTAATTTGTAACTTTTTGCCTTTTTCCATTTGTTTTCCCCAGCCACCCTTCCCTTGAGGGCTGCCATCAGAAAGGCAGCAAAGAGGAGAGTGGTGGAGCACACTCTACATCAAGATGGACAACAACAACAACAACCCCTACAACAAGATGCAAAGACGATGAAGGGGCTGCTGGTCAGGTGGGTTGAAGACTGGCTACACTCTCCCAAACTGGAGGACGGTTAGGGTTGATCCTGGCAGCAGAGCTCTGTTATGTGCACTTTCATTTTTATGTTTGTTCATTTTTCCATTTTTTTTAGTCAACGAAATGCCCATTTTGATACCACCCCCCCCCTTATTGTCCCAACCACCTTCCCACTGGGACCCCAAATGGACAATATGGGGGGGACAATATGGGGGTACCAAAGGAATTTCATTGGCCGAGCCAAAAAAACCCCCGTCGGCCGGGCCGAGGGACAATATGGGGGGGACAATATGGGGGGGGGGGTAACTCTTCTTTTGGATTCTGCATTTTTGATAGGTACTTCTTGAGGGTCCATGTTGCCCCCCCCTGGGTTGAAAATTCTGGGTGCTTTTTTTTGTTGCCCCCCCTGGGTTCAGCCCTGTCTGCATATTATTTCCTCGTGGCTCAGTGTGATGAAAGTTAAACCAGGGTTTTTTTTAAAAAAAAAAGTTGGTTCCTCCTGCAAAAACCCTGTCCTGACCCACCAGCAGCAATGTTGATGACGTACCTGCGCCTGGCCGGTTGTTCGTGCTGCTGAAAGGGTTGAAGGATTATCTGACATTTCAGATGTGTCTGAGATGGAACCCTGATTTCACACTGGCTTCCTCTCCTGACAGGCATTGTACGGGAATCCCCCCCCCTGTTCATGGGTGTGTGGAGGGGTTGGAGGGGGAGGTTGATCCTGTCAGTTTGAAAAATTGGGATTTTGAAGGCAAAGTTTTCATGTTTTTGAATTTTTGGTTTTTTTTTATAAAAAAAAGGGACATGTTAGTTTTGTTTTTTAAAAGCGTGAAACAATACATTGTATTTTTTTGTGTTTTTTCCTCTCCACGGTTGACCACCCCCTGGGGCTTGGAAGGGAGTCTCTGAACTTCCCCTGGGGGGGGGGGCTGAGCCTCCCCCCCCCAAAGGGCTCTACGGGAATCCACGATGTAGCCCCTCCCACCTTCCTGTACAACCCTGCCCCCCCCGGCCTTCCAGAATACACCCCCCCCCTGCCCGATGCCTGAGTTGTACACTCGACTTATCTATGCTCTTACTTTTCTGCTGAACAAATCCCTCTCAATGCAAAAAGAATTCTGTTTTTTTTTGAAAAGTAACAACCATAAAGGGTTTTTTTTTCACGGAACCACTGTTTTCTTTAAAAAAAAATCTTCCAGTTTTTTTGTTCTCGAGGTCTTGTGTTTTTCACCGTACAACTTTTTAAAGATCACAACTGGGGGTTTTTTTAAGACCAGGGGGGGGGCGGCCGGACCCACCCACCCTGCCCTCCCCCCGGGGGTCCACGACCAAAAAACACCTGTTCACAACGTTGATGGTGTATTTTTTTACAAATTTTTTTTTTGAAAAATGGTGTATTTTTTAAAAAAAAATTCAAATGTTAAAAAAAAACTGTTCATGAAACCACCTGTTTTTTTCTGTCTCAAAAATTTGGCCTTTCAGGCGGGTTCCATTGGCCTTTTCGCAAATTTCCGCTCGCGTACTCCAGTCGAACTTTGTGCCACTCGAACATCGGGGCTACGGAATTTATGCCATCGGAACTAAAGGCCCCTCCGGTAACGGTTGGCCAACCGGAGAGACGGGCTTGGTGATCTCGGCCTCACCAAAGGGGTGGCGCCTGTGGGTGACCTCCTAACGGACCCAAGCAAAGTGAGTTCCTTGTCTCCCACAATGGTGAAACAAAAGTGGTGGACAGATGAGGTCGGCAAGGTCCGGGCAGACCTGCTTTTGGCTGGCCTTGTGGGAAATGACGCGGTCCGTTCCGCATGCCAACGGAGGCCGCACGCCATGGCGTGGGCAGCGTCAACCCCTCTGCCCCCCTGAAACCCTCATCCCACCGGCAGAATTCAGAGCCCTGACTCAGTGTCCTTGGGGTGCCAAGTTTGCCCCACAACGACAGATGGCTCCTTGCCGGAATGCCCCCGCTGTCACCAACAAATGGATGTTGGAGGAAATCACCTTGTCTGCTGCCCAAAAACAACACTTTGCGGCGACATGGTGCCCTCCAGACGTTTGTTTTGGACCTGGCGAGAAGGGCCGGATTCATGGCTCGACGAGAAGAGGTGGCAGACAACCGGACGAGACCTGGAGATGTCTTCATCACGAGATTCGACGCGGACGGACCTGCTGCGGTGGATGTCACGGTCCGCCACCCGTTGCAACCAGCAAACCCGATCTCCTCAATGGACGCCTTGGCACGGTGGCACGAAATTACAAGAGGGAGACAAAGAACGCAAGTATGCAGCCACCTGCGAACGGCTGGGATGGACGTCATCCCGTTGTGGTTGATTGCTTCGGAGGGATGGGGGAGCGAGCGGCAGGATTCATATCCAAGTGCCTCCGCACTGTGTTGGCGCAGACCGATGTTCCTCAACGACGATCGTCAGAGGCCACGGTATGGCAAGCGCTGAGTCCAACGTTGGCAAGAGAATTGGCTCGCCAGCTGGCTTGGGGGGCAGTGGCGGAGCCATCAGGCGACGTGGATCTCACTACCCACACCCCATATGCCACGGAGTAAAATAGGGTCAGGGCGAACTCCACGTAAACACCTGTGGCCGCTGATGCCAAGCCAAGGCAGCATACACCGGCCACCAAGGGCCGGTATTATTGGCTCTGTCCCGTAGAGACAACATGGTAAACACACCAGAGAGAACGCCGAAAGGTGGACGAACCCGAAACCTCCATTGAGCACACCGGGGAACCCCGCCTGCTCCCTGCCACCTCACCCTCGGACCCTGGCCCCTACATGGCCGATTCCGGGTTCACCTGACCACCTTACCCCTGAACCATGGGCCTAGCCCATCTGTACATCACCTCACCTCGGAACCTGTCAAATCCAGTAGGCTGTGCCACTGGTCGGTGGACTCGGCTCGCCCCACCACCGTTCATTCTCAAATCACCAACCGAATCGGCCAAACCTCCTGCAACAACCAAAATGAAACCAAAAAAAAACAGCAAAAAGAAGTAAATGAGCGTCTCCGACCATTGTGCTTTACACTGCATGCCCAATGCGACTGCTTGGACCACTGGGCGGGCGCCGGGTATGCATACCACATAATCTGCGCAATCTCCATAGACATGCAGGGATGTCTCACAAAAAGGACCCACAACGCTTTTGGACACGCCTCCCCACCCGGCCCCGAAGTGGCTGCGGCCGCAATTGGAATGAAGCAACTTTGTTTCCCATGTAATTTAGTTTCTGACACGAAAACTGTGTCCAGAACGCCGGTTCGGGCGTGAAGCCGTGTTCCAGAACGCCGGTTCGGGCGTGAAGCCAGAGCCCCTAATCCACGGTTTCAACAACTGTGTCCAGAACGCCGGTTCGGGCGTGAAGCCGTGTTCCAGAACGCCGGTTTGGCGGCCCCGAACTGGCGTTCTGGAACACGGCTTCACGCCCGAACCGGCGTTCTGGACACAGTTGTTGAAACCGTGGATTAGGGCTCTGGCTTCACGCCCGAACCGGCGTTCAAGGACCGGCGTTTCGGCCTAAATACCCATTTTCGAACATTTTGGAGCATTTTTGGGCTCCTTTGGGCGAAGGGCCACGTCGACCGGCCGATTGAAGTTTTCACACGTCTGGTGCCATGTTACCCATCGATCGAAAGCCCTTCTCAAGGGCTTTTGGCAGATGGCCACAGGATTCAGCCATTATGCATACAGCGCTTATTTTCAGCGATCGTGCATTCCAAAATTTGACATCTTAATTTGTGAAATCCCACACCTCAGGTGCCATACGGCATATCAATTGAAAGCTCTCACCAAGACCTTTCATTTGGCACCCTCAGAACTCAGCTACACTGCAGAGCACTCTGAAAAATCGGCGATAGCATTTCCGACCCTGTTTCAAAGTCGAAATTCCTATGTTTCACCAGCCATGTTGCCCATCGATCGAAAGCTCTTCTCAAGGCTTTCAGCAGATGGCCTTAGATTTCAGCCGTGCTGCATGGTACTCTATTTCAAAAATTCCCCAAATTTGGCCAAATGGAAATTGTTGCACAAAATACCCCAATATCTGGCCAAATACCCCCCAAAACTGCTCAGATGTGATTACCACATGTCTACTAACCATACTTTTTGGCACTTTTATTTTGGGTCCCCTGGACGTCGTCTTCCCGCCCGAACCGGCGTTCTGGACGCCGGTTTGGCCCCAGCTTTCTTTGCCATTTTTCAAAAACAGACTGAGGAAGAACACAATGAGTACAAATAAATAAAGCAAATGGCACAAGAACGTTTTCCAGGACGCCGTGACCATGGTTTGGGGCATTGGGACATCATTTTCATTCACTGGTTCCTTACCACGAAAAAACAGTGCATATTTTCTTAACCGGCAATGTGCCCTGTTTTTTGTGGTAAGGTGAACACGAAAAACAGGGCATATTGCCGGGTTCAGGAATTTTCCAGGAAAATCAACAAAAAAGTGCCTGAAACCATGGCGTGAAGCATACCCACAAAATACAGGGCAGGCGCCGGGCCTCTCTAAACACGGTTACAAAAAATCGTGGGCCATAACCTGTATTCAGGCCGTATAACCGGGCCAAGGGCGCCTTCGGCGCCCTTGACCCGTTATACGGCCTGAATACGGGTTATGCCCACGATTTTTATATAATCAAGATCAAGTTTTAAATTTAAGTTACAAGTCAAGACCAACGCCAAGCTGAGGAAAAGACTGTTTTCAAGAATCTTTACTGGTGTGGAGAATTTCACCATGCTGACTTACACACCTTGAGGTGGAATGAACTTTATTGGAAGGATGCTACCCTCACCCCCCCCTATTTGCCCCCCCCCTAATTGGCTAATTGGGGTCCCGTTGCACGGTCCATGAGCAATTAGGGGGGGGGTCAGGCTTATTGGCCATTGGCCGGGGGGGGGGGGTGAGGGTAATCAGGACCTGAGCATGTCCCTGCTAAACTCCTCCGTGTTGTGGGAATGGCCGTTGTGTGTGTTTTCTGATTCCGGTTGCTGTGCCTAGAAACTCGAAGGTTTTTGTTTGTCTATTTTGTTGCAATGTAATGACAATCTGGGTATTGTTTGATTCACATTCACATCTTGGGGCCAGTTTTGGGGCCAGTTTTGGGGCCAGTTTTGGAACCACTTGGTGTGACATGTCTGCATGCATTTGTGGCATCATTTAGCATCATTTCATTTGTCTGTGGCATGTCTTCACAAAGTTTTTTTTCAAGACACTATCCAACAAATCCTGTGAACGTTTTCTTATGGATATTTCATTCGTGCAAACATCTGGATTGGCTAAAGGGGTTTCATAACACAAAACCTCCAACTTGTGCCCAAAAATTGCTCAGATATGTACACCACAAAGCATTTTCGGTCACATTTTTTTGAGTCCCCCAGGACGCCGGCTTCACGCCCAAACTGGCGTCCTAGGACGCTGTTTTGGGCGAAAAATTTCCGCCCGAACTGGCGCGAGCCCCCAGACATGGTTCAACCCGTGTTCTGAACACGGTTTTTCGCAGTCACCTCGTTAACTGAACACATTTTTTTTTGCCAGAAAACTGTGTTTAGAATGCGGTTCTTGACATGAACCGAAAACATTTTTTTGGTGCAAAGGCCGTGTTCACAAATGTCTCTTTTGGTGAGAGGTGCCATCGATGAAAGATGTTGTTGGCACCAAACACACAAAGGGAGAGAAACTATCACACCAGAAAGGCATTGTCCGGTGACATTTGGAGTCGCCAATTTTTTTTGGGAATTTTTCAAGATGGGAGGGGTATGCAAACATATTGCAAACACCTCGTGGCCTTGCAGCCAGGGACATACAGAACATACAGCCAACACCGCCTCACAAACATACTGAGCATCTCCAAAAACGTTTCGGAGTGCAACGGAGATTAGCACAGACAAAATGGTAATTGTTGTTGCACACAACACAGGACACCGAGCGAGCCACATCAGAGAGGTTGGGAGACCGACCTTCACACCACAGTGAGGACACAGAACATCACCAGTGGCGGAAGGGAAATGGAGGGAAACGGTGTCAAGTCGCTGAATGATGGGTGCCCCCTGCGCAGGCGGAGGAGCCTCCCAGGTCAGTTGACAACTCCCAGTTGACAACTCCAAGCAGCAACATTCCATGCCGCAACCTCATTGCTGCTCGTTCTAGCTCCAATGTCTGAAATGGGATTGGCAGGTGAACTTTTTCTAATTTGGAAGGTTATCTTATGTTCAGCCTCAGTCCTCTCTGCAGCAGCCATCTAGTCCGCCGCTGAGGGCTATGCGAGGATCAAGTCCCAATCCACTCATCGTCCACATTGATGACGTCCATTGGAATTGGGGTGGGGAGTGCGCACAAGTGCGCTCTTTCCCCTTTGTTCTCCAGAGTGTTTGACAGTTTGGGAGGTTTTTTAGAGGTGTTCTGATTCCTGTCCTGCCAAGGTTCGTCCTTAGCCAAAGTTGCCATAATAAACTTACGCTCGCACCACAGGCCGCTTGCTCCTGAATAGTTGACAAAAGTGGATGCCAAAGTTGAGGACGTGTAAAGACACCTGGTGCATCCTCGTCACCCGCTTGGGCAAGCAAACTTGGGAAAAAGGACCGCTCTTGGCAAGAAATATTGTTAAAGCAGTCCCAACTTCCTGACCCATTCCATCTGCGCATGGTCTAGCTGCAGCAATCTGAGGAGGCGACAGACTCTTCCCACGAAAATGATGGTCCAGAACATTTGACAGGAGAAAAAATGGACAGGACAATGCCTGTTTACTTCGTTCCAAAATCCACCCTGTTTTTTTGGCACTCCCCCGAGCATTTCAATCCAAATCCCCAGACATCAGCAAGTGTCCAAGTTTCTCTTTGCATGAGTTGCAAAGCATTGGCAACTGGGTCAAATATGGCCAACAGGTTTGTGCAGGAATTTGAGATATTTTTATTCTGCAAAATACCATTACCCCCCCCTAAACGACCCCCCCCCTAAATGACCCTCCGGGGTCCCGGCCCCACAATGGAAAAAAAATTTTTTTTTTCAAGAAAAAAGTCTTCAAAAACGACCGATGTTTTTGAGATTTTCAGAAGGTGTGTTTTCCTTCTAGTGGAAATGATGCCAGAGAACACAAATTTCACAAAAAAAATTCCAAAAAAAAGGGTGGGGGGTGTCGGAGACCCTTTTTCCCGACCCCCCCCTAAGTGAACCCCCCCCCTAAGTGACCCTCCGGGGTCTGGGCCGGGACAAGAGGGGGGTCATTTAGGGGGGGGTGATGGTAAGCTGGTGAGGTCTCCAGGTGGCAACTTGGCATGGGCCATATGGGTGAGGTCAGACTAGGGGGGACAGAAAAGGGCTTTCAGACCTCCCCTATTCGCTTGTCAAAGTGTGCAAAAACAGTCCCGAAGTGAGGACTTCTTGGCTATGACCAGAATAGTTGCTCGCCCCTTTCCTTTTTGTACAAATCCTCAACAACACGGTCCAAATGTGGGTTTGACAGCCGTATTTGTAAAGGTCTTGCCCCTGCAACTTTGCCGCGCATATTTCCATGTTTGACGCGTTGTCCGCCACATTTTCTGAGAAAATCAGTGAGTTTTCTCCAAAAAAAACAAACCGACTACAACTGCTTTCGTTTGGAGGCGTGTTTTCTCCAACAACTGCTCCATCAACTTTGCAAGGTCTCCAGACATTTCTCATTTTCTCAAGTTAAGCATTGCTTTCCCCTCCCAAATTTGTATTTGAAAAAAGAAACCGAGAAGCTTATCTCATGTGATATATATAAATGATGTTGATAAAGTATATATCACGTTCCACATTGTGTCTGCAAGTTATTTGCACAACAAGTTATGTGCACACACACACACATGCAATATGTATTGGTATGCCAGTGTAAACGCCACGTTCAGTGGCTGGAGGTGGTGCAGGGGAGAGGTACACTGAGGCTGTCCATCTCATGCAGGGGTTTTCTTAAGGACCCGCCCGGGGGGGGGTCCAGTTTCCGGCTGGCAAAAAAGGCTTCTGGCTGGAAATGAGCTGCTGGCTGGACCCCCCGGGGGGGGGGGGTATAGGGGGGGAGGGTCTGGAGGGGGCTGGGCTGGCTGGCTGGGTCGATGAAAAACAGAATTTCCAAACACATTTTTGCCTTCTCGACATTTTGATGTATGTAGCTAGATCAAGGCGGGGGGGGGAGGGCTGTGATGGAGGAAACTGTGATGAGGGAAAAAAATGCAGGGATAGGTGAGCTGGGAAGCTTGGCTGGCCCGACCTCCGGCCGGGCTGGACCCAACTTTATTTCACTCGACCCCCTCGGGGGGGGGCTCCCAGCCCGAATTTGGGCTGCTGGCTGGATTTGAGCTGCTGGCTGGCTGGACCCCCGGGGGGGGGTAGAGTCCCCTCCAGCTTAAGAAAATCCCTATCGCATGGACCCTTGTTCGAAGCCTTCACCAAATCCCCTCCCCTCCCAAAAAAATAACGTTTCCCTCGTGTTGCGAAAAGCATTGGTTTGCCAGTTTAGATGTTCTCAGGGCGCCTTCGTCCGGCGAGGAGGGGCTCCCAAAATAAAAACAAACCCGTTGTGTTGCACAAATAATAAAGAAATCGGTGTGCCAGTGTAAACGCCGTAGCTTAGACGTTCAGGACGCCTTTGGCACCATAGGTGGTCTGCAGGGGGGCTCCACCCCCGCCCCCCGCCCCCAAAATAACAAAAATTTCTGTGTTGCCAGAAATATTGGTATGGCCCCCACCACCCCCAACCCCCCAAAATAACAAAACCCCTTGTGTTGCTAGAGCATTGGCATGGAAGGCTCCCTAGCATTCAGGACGTTTGTAAGAGCGTGGTTTCCAAGCTTGTCTTCGGAATCTGACAAAAACAAATTGGCAACGTCAGCGAAATGCAAGGCTGCATTGAGGTAGAGGAGGAGGTAGAGGTAGAGGTAGAGGCAGTGGTCTTTCAAAAGGCAAAATACATGCAAACTTGCATGATGTGGTCATTTTTAGCTTATTGTTATTTGGTCAGTATACCTATGCAGCCCTGGATTGACAAAATTGATACAACTGGCCATGCACACACAGGGGAGGCATACCCCACTCCATTGTCATGGCAGGCCCACATGCACAATGCACCCCTTTTTGCACCCCACAATCCGCACATAAGTCGTGTGAGACATGGCCTGCCTGGACAAAAGAAAGTGAAGGACGCGATGAGATTCAATTTTTTTCCCAATGGGGAGGGCTTCAAATTTTTTTTGGGGGGGTCGTCCAAATTCAGGCAGTCAAATCAACCGGTCAATTTAAATCGAGCGGTCAAATACTCACCGCGCATGGTCAAAATCTCTGGCCGAAGTTTTCGACCATGGGCGGTCGAATCGACCAGTCAATTCGACCACCCACCGGGTCCACCGCCCCAAATCTGCTCAGGGCCCCAGCTTTCAGAAGTAATAATCAGAAGCGTAGTTCTGCTTTTCTGCAATTTTCTCAAATTCCTGCAAAATGCCGCAAAAATGCATTGTGTATTGCGGTTTGGGCAAGGAAAGTGAAAAACTGGGCACAAAACAATCACAAACAATCCCGGATAACACGAACCAGACTCAAGGGTCGTTAGCACAAATTTATTTAATTTTTTTTGTGTGGGAGTCCCTGATATCTCATGTGGTGGGAAGTGTGTGATGCCTGTTCGCCAGGACAGGATGAAGTTTTGTTTCATCCGGCTGGCCGGGAAATTTTTGATTGATCCGGCTTTCCTGATGGCTGGAAGAATTCATTCGTCGAGATGGACGGCTGGGGGTCCAGCAATTGGTCCGGCTAAAGAGCTCCAGACGGTCCAGACGGCAAGCCGCTGGGGCCCGTTTTTTTTTGGGGACTCCGACGGCCCGTATCTCCAGGTCCCCTCACAAAAATAAATACCCAAAAACATTTTTTTTTGTAATGGGAACGTACCAATCCAAAAAAGGAATTTGTTGGGCAAAAATTGCAAAATTGACGAAAAATTGACGAAAGTTTTTGGTGGTAAGAATAAGGTCCCAAAGCAAAAATTGAAGTCCCCAGGACCCCCCACCACTGCCAATTGCAAAATGAAAAAGAACCTTCTCAGAGGAGCTGAAATTCTTCTAAAGTCCCCTCTAGCAGAAATCTGTTGGAAGAACCCTGAATGAATTCCGGAACAGTTCAAAATAATTCTGGATAAAAACCCCTGAACAAATTTTGGCAGACGAGATTATCTCACCACATGTATTTGTTCTCTAAATGCATCTTCCATGCCCCTCATAAAAGGCCCCCTCAGGAACCAAATTCCAGGAGGGGTCTTATACGGAGGGGGTCTCATTGTGGGTCGTTCTTGGACAAAGGGCCAGCCTTCAGCCGCCAAGGGGTCTTATATGGAGGGTGCATGGCATGCAAGCACTATTTTCACCCTCTTTTTGAAACAGCCCAATTGCACCAAACACCGCATCGCCTTTCCATATTCTTCATCACACGTGAACTGGTGTCTAGAACACCAGTTTGGGAAAGTTCCCAAGCCCAAACCGGTGTCCTTGACACGATGCCAAAGACACCGTTCGGGCGTGAAATTTCGAAACCGGTGTCCTAGACACCGGTTCGCACGTGAAGCCACCGTTTCAAAAAACTTTCCATGTGTGAACTAACAGAAGGGCTTCAAAAAACCTGGTCTCCCAAGTTTGTTTTTATCATTCATCAACAACAGGGTGGGGTGTTCATATTCACCATTCATATGTCCCTCCTTCTTGACACTTTCCTGTCCCAGTTCAAGCATGAATTTGCTTTCCTTGCCCGCCATTGTTTATTTGTTGCTGAGCCTGTTATTGACGGTCGGCCACATCTCAGCTCACCAGCTGGACATTCCCCGAATCTTGCATCAAATCAACACACTACCCAGTCAATGTCCGGATTCTACGTTGGTGGAAGTGGCCCCACCTTGGGATTTGGCTCAGTTTTATTTTAAAGGCTTGGAAAAGCGCTTGGCCCGACGAATTTTTTGTTTGTACTGCATTGGGTCAGGAGAGTGTGAAATATTTTTTTGTTTTTTATATCAAGGATTGTGTCGTAAACGCAGACTCTGACGTGAGGTCGCGTTTCTAAACACACAGCTTTTGGTCAAAGTCTGCTTTTAAGACACAGTAATTTAAGGCTGTGTTCATGAAGGAGCATGCCTTTGGTCAAAGGTTGTGTTTTGTTACCTCGCGAGTCTGTGTTCACTTCTGGATTTTTCAAACCAAATTGGGATCTACCAATTCAATTTCAGGAACTGCATAATTCCGGAATAAGAATCTTTACAGCATGGCTGAATTTGGTGGCCATCGCCGTTTGTCTGATGCAGAGATCTTTTCATCGACGGGTGACATGGAATGCTAATTGCTGGCAAAGACGTTAATACAATCAACAATCGGCCGTTCTCTCTACAAAATCCCACAATGCCTGTTTTTTTTGGAAGACGATGTTGGACAATCACTTAGTAAAACCATTTCGGAAACATTCTTTGCATTCACCACAAAAAATTTCCTCTTAGATTTCATTTTTATTTCTTCAACAAAAAAATGATGACCCAAACAAGAGGAACACAAATTTGTCTTTTTGGGACCACCATTTTTTCTTTGGGCCAGATTTTTTCCTTTCATTTTTATTCATGTTCACATTACTGAAGATTTTTTCCAGTTGAATATCCCCCCATTTTTGGCCCAAAATTTGGAAAGATTGGACCTGTTTGATTATCCCCCCCCCAGAATTTTGGGGGTGAGTTGGTTTTTTGGGTAGATTTTGGAAATTCCCTTGGAT
>CAAHFI010986077.1:0-10870 GCA_900893395.1 Euglena gracilis
TCGGGCTCCGCACTTGGCCATTGTGAGGCCATGCCTTGCTCGCCGGCGTTTTGTTGTGGTTTCACACTGTCTTTGTGGTTCGCCCTCTCGGACTCCCACGACACAGGAAGGGGGAGGAAGGGACCAAGAGGGCGAAGCACAAGAAGATGGTGAGGTCCTGCTTTCTTGCCGGCTGTTCTGTTCTGGTGTGTTTGTGCGTGCGCGGGGGGTGCTTCTTACTGCGCCTTTGTTGCCGGAGTTGGCGATGAGGTGGCCTCCTCCGACACCTTGGCGAAGCTGAACCGTCGTGGCCCCGCCCCCCCTCTCCCATGGTCGCTTGGTGGCCCCCCCCCCGATGGGGATGGTTTTCTCTTTCTGGTGTGTTGCTGGGTGGGTGGTTGGGGCTGCTTGGTTGGGGGTCCCCTTTCTGGTTGGGATGGTTTTCTTTTTGCTGATTTTTGGGGTGGGCGGGTTGGGCTCACCATCTTCTTGTGCTTCGCCCTCTTGGTCCCTTCCTCCCCCTTCCTGTGTCGTGGGAGTCCGAGACCATTCGGGCTCCGCACTGCGAGATGGTGAGGTACTGTGCACCCCCCTTTGGGCCATAATATTTTGAATTTTTGAAACGACTCCCAGCCTTAAATAATGAGCTTGGAAGGCCCCAAAATTTTTCCACTGACCCAATTGCTGGACTTCTTCCACTTGCAAACCAGCATTTTTCCACCATAAAACCCCAGCCCCTCTGGTGCTGTGGGGTTTCCAGTGGGTGGTGTCCACCCCCCTCTTGCAGAATTTCTCTGGTCAGGGAATTCACCCTTTCTGATGTCAAAGGTCTTTTACCATCCAAAGACCATAACAAATTATTTTTGTGTCCAACCATGTGGGCTGTCCTTTCCACATACTCTTTCAATAAATGCCAGGGCTATGAGGGGGGTGTGTGGCAATTCAAAACTTCCTCCCATCTTGGGAATTGCCACCCTTTCCTTTGCAACAAAATGAAAATTTTTTCTCCCACGAAACTGATTTTTCGCTGTGTCCTGGCTAAATCAACCCCCCTGTGGAGGGCCAAAAGCCTCCAACAGATGATGAGTCTGTTTCTGAGCTCTTTCACAGATAGGTCTGAGAGGGGTGTGGAATTCCTCATGATGTTTTCTAGGAAATCAGTGGGGTCCCAAAAGTGGGCATACTTGCAGACATTGGCATTCCACTTCCTTTTCAATGGAGCCAGAAGAGGTGAAAATCTCAAAGACCCAAACCCTGGGAGTAATAAGGCTGCTGCATATGCATTTCGTGCAGTGTTGATGCTATGAACAGCAAGATCAAGGATGGCTTCAGCCATCTTGGGGACTGTGCACTTCTGCAGAGGCACCCCTTTTGCAATAATTGGCCCATCAATGTCCTGAAGGCTGAGTCATATCTTTTGACATTTCCCAGATTTTTTATGTAAGTGTCGATACTGGACATCGAAACTTCCTGGGATTGTAATATTTGCCTGACACAATCAAGCAGGCCAAATTCCACCTTGGGGGGGGCATCTCCTCCCCCAGCAGTTGGTGAATAGACCCCATTGGGGGGCCAGCAAAACTTTGCTGCCTGGCTGTCTGATTGACATTAATTGGCGCCACCATGATGTCGAAGCCCAGTGGGGTACGATCAACAGACATGTTAGGTCTGGGTTTAACATTAATCTCTGAACCCACTGGGGAATGATGCTCCAGGGAGGGTTGGCATAAACTGGGGGGAGGCCCTTCAAATCTGCCTTCAAGGCATCCACCAGCAAAGCCCCTTGGTGGGGGTATCGACAAACAAACTGGGGAATTTTTTGTTGCTGGGTGTGCAAAACATGTCCACCTCTGGGGTAATGTCCTTTCTGAAAAATTTCAGAATTTGGTGAAAGATGTTCAAATTTAGGGTATAATCCCCTGGGTCCTTTTGCTCCCTGGTCAGGGAGTCTGCCAATTGCTCTTTTGTGGGAACCCAAACCACCTGCAAATTGATTTTCTTTTCCTGACAATGATACAGCAGGGGTTTTAAGATGGAATTTAGGTAGGGCTTTCTGCCTCCCCATTTTGTTAAATAACTTACAGCCACCTGGCTGTCCACATGAAGCATTATTGTTTGTTTTGGTTTGGCCAGACTTTTTACTGTCTCCACTGCTGACATCAACTCTTTTTGGTTGATGTGAAGGATGTGCAGGTCCCTCCAAAAATCCTGCACTTTTTGGCCTGAGTTTTTGTCCAGCCCCCCCACTGCCAGGTGCTGCTGTCTGAGAACAGTTCCTGAGAGGCCTGGGATTGAAAAGCTCTGCCCACACCTGGCTGCAAAAACGCTTTTAACTCCACAATTTGATCTTTGACCCCCTGGGGAATGGTTAGGGTGTGGTCCCAACCCCACTTTGTGTGCAAATCCACCATTTTGCAAAGTTGGTCTGTCAGAATTCTGAGAAATGGCATTGAGACTAGGTAACTTCTGACTTGACCTACAATGGAACTGAGCTTTCTGCAGCTCATTTTTTGTGCTGTGAGCACTTTGCCCAGCTCCTTTCTTAAGGATTTTAGTTTTTCCTGAGGAATTTCCAGCTGGCCTTTTTTCAAGTTGACCCACTGGCCCAAATGTTTTATTTCCTGTGTGGGTTCCAGACAGGACTTGGGGAGGTTTAATCTGAAACCTGCCAGTAAAAGGTCCTGTTTTATTTCTGCCAAATGCTGGGCTGCTGTCTTTTTGCTGGGGGCTAACAGCAAAATGTCGTCCAGGTAGATGAAAACTACCTTTCCCTCTTTTCTCCATTTCCTCTCCCAGACTCTCATGAGAGTCATAAATTTTTGAGGCAGGCTGCTGATGCCGAAGCATGCAGCTTGAAACTGCCAGGTTTCCCCCCCCACCTGCATGCAAACATGCCTTTCTAGACTGCTGTGCAGTTTTAAGTGGAAATAAGCATCTTTCAAATCTATTTTTCCACAAAACCAACCTTTCCTCAGATAATTCCCATAATTGACTTTGATCTTTGTAGTCTTTGCAAATCTATTGACCTGCATAAGTGAAACAGGCGCAGGGACAGAATGGTTCTGTCACGAATCTCCTGGATACTATCCCAGTTGAGGGGGGTTGCAAGGAGTTTCTGAATGACATCCTTAGCATCCCAGAATGTGGAATATTTTTCCCCTGCAGAAGCCCACAGAAGTTTTGCTTTTTTGATGAGAGGGGAAAACCTCACAGCCTCCCACCCAGGAATCAACAACACAGCACTGTAAGCATTTCTTGCTTGATGAGGGGAGTCCTGGGCCAGTTTCAAAATCCAGCTGGCTGTCTCATCCACTGTCATCAAAGGGGGTTGCACCCCTCCCTGCACACACAAACTCCACAGAGCCTGAAATCCTTTTTCATACCTGTTCAAACTTTTCAGACTGTTCAAATACAATGTGATATTTTCAGGTGGAACTTGTTTTCTTTGTAAACCCTCCCTGATAACAGCACACAGAGGAGGGGCCATCTGGTGGGGGGCATGATCTCCCCCAGGCAGTTTTGGAACAACCCCCATTGAGGTTGAATCTGAATCACAGGGCTCTTTCTTACGATCATTCTTGTTAACAGGGGCCACCACACACTCCCAACCCAGAATGGAACCACCATCAGACAAGTCAGCTGAGGGTTGTTCCTCAATCTCACCAACCATGGTAAGATTAATGTCCAGGGGGGTTTGCATAAACCTCCCCAAATTTTTCCAGTGGGCACTCCAGGGCATTCACAGCTATGGCCTGGTGATGAGGCCATCTGCTGACAAACTGTGGCAGTTGTGCGTTTCCTGGGCTGGCAAACATGTCCACTTTGGGGAAAAAATTGTTTGAGGAGAAAATTCTCAAGATGTGCAGAAACACAGACTTTTTTAGGGTGTAGTCCCCCCTGTCCTTTTCCCACCTTGAAATGCCATCTGCTAGCATGTCTTCTGACTTGACCCAGTTTGGAATCACATTTACTTGGTTTATGTGACACCACTGCAAAAAGGGTCTCAAAATTGTGTTGAAGGGGGATTTCCTTCCCCCCCCTTTTCTTAAGTAGCTGTAAGCTACTTGATTGTCTACTGTTAGCAGGACATTTTCCCCTGACTTTGCTAAACTTTTTGTAGCTGCCACAGCTGCTTTTAATTCCTTGATGTTTATGTGCAGGCCCATTTCTGATCTCCAGAACTCTTGAACTTTTTGACCAGTGGTCAGGTCCAGAGCCCCCCACCCTTGAGTGGAGGAGTCTGAATGAATTTCTCTCACAGGACATTTGTTTTGAAATTTTCTTCCCTCCCAGGACCTTAATAAGTTTCCTACTTCTAGAACCTGCTGTTTGACATCTTTGGGAATGGGGATTTTCTGGTCCCAACCCATCCTGGTGTGCTGGTCTGTGAATTGTACCAGTTTGTCTGTGAAAGCCCTCAGGCAAGGGAGGGCTGTGAGGAAACTTCTCAGCTGCCCCAAAATTGCAGCTGCCTTCCTGCAGGACATGTTGTCTTGGGTGACAAATTTTCCCAACTCTTTTCTGATACATTTTAGTTTTGCTGAGGGCACCAGCAAACAACCATTTTTTAGATCCACTGAAAATCCCAGATATTGAACTGCTTGTGTTGGGGTGGTCTGTGACTTTTTGAAGTTGATGGTCATACCACTGTCTTTCAGATCCTGCAACAGAACTTTTGTTTGGTTTTCTGCCAAAGCCTTTGATTTTGCCACCAGAAGAATGTCGTCCAGATAAACAAAAACCAAAATTCCCTGTTTTCGCCATTTTTTCAGAAAAACTTGCATTACCTGCATCCAAAGATAGGGGAGGGTGCTTAGACCAAAACAGGCCCCTTCCATCTGAAATATTCTTCCTGCTATTTCCATCCTTATGAATGGTTTTATGGCTGCTGACAGTTCCAAATGAAAATAAGCATTTTTCAAGTCGATTTTTGTGGCCCACATTCCTTTTTCCAGCTGTGGAAAAATTTCCTTCCAGTGATCCAATTTGAAGTGGGGGGCATGAAGAAAATTGTTTAGTTTTCTGCAATCTGAGATCAGTCTCACTTTTTTCCCCCCCCCAGGTTCTGCTTTCTCGATTACAAACCAAGGTACCAAAAACATAGTCCCTTGCTGTTGAACTTCCTTTGCAGCCTTTTCTTTGATGTATTCCTCCATGATGCTGAGAGCCTGGGCTTCCTCCTGGGGGACTTTTGCTGTTTTAAGGTGTGTAACGCCCCCCCTTGAAAATCTGGCTCCACTCCTTGCAGAATGAGATTCAGGATTCTGGGTGGGGCATGGGTTTTCCACCAGCCGATGCATGCTCTGAGTCTTTGAAATGGGGCTAACCCCAACAGAGGGTCCTCCAGACTGTGCCCATCTTGGGCCAACTGAGCCTCCTTGGCTCCTGATCCGGTCATCTTGACCCCAAGAGGAGGGGGGGATACCTTTGCCTCTTCCACCTCTCCATGGTGCTCTCCACGGCATTGAGCGAAATGGCACTCCTCTGCCCTTTCCATACCCAAATCTGGGACTTGAACTGGAGCTTCCATATAGTCCACCTTTGCCTCTCCACGGTCTGTTGGCCTGGCCTGTTGGAAAGCGAAATGTCGGCCCTGAGGGCCCATTGTGTGTACCTCCCCTTATGCGATTGATGTTGTTGTCCATTCTGTGCTGACGGACATCGTCCTCCGTGAAGAGGGAGTCGGTGTGGCTCGTCGAAGTTCTCGTGATTCCTGGCACGGCCAACTCCTTCCTCTCGCTCTGGATCTTGTAATAAACTTCACCCAACAATTGGAATATTTGCAAGTTGACTTGTCCACGAGGTATCACTTCCGTAGTCTGAGGCACCCAGTTGTGCCCCAGCAGTCGTACCACCTGCAAGACATTCTGCGAGACGCTACGCAAGAATTGGTCCTGCTTCTTCCTGTGGGCTGGTATTAATTGATTCTCTGGCGCCCGCGCTGGTATCCCCGCCAGAGGGGCCAGGACTTCAAAGAGTGGTCGAACGTCGATGCGGTGCTCGTTGCGCTGGGCCCTGGACCAAAGCTCCGTCAACTCTTTGGGTGTCGTCACTTCAGGTTGATCCCAGGAAAATTTTGTCTCTTCCTCTTCACCTTCTTCCTCCTGTTGTGGTTCTTCGGTGTCGTGTTGTTCTGCCTGAGAGGCAATGGCAAAGGCCGCCGCGGCTGCCTCAGGTTCAAGGTCCAGTTGGGGGACATCGACACCCCAAATCAACGCCAACGCCATGAGCCAAATGTCCCGGTATGGGGGGAAGCTTCCCCGGACCAGGGGGATCCCCGAAAGCTGGTACAGGGCTCTGCTGGCCTTCCCTGTACTCCACCCTCGTCCGGTGAACCGCGCCCCCGCCAGCAGCAAGAGGGCGATCTGGTCCGCAGGTTGTGCTCGTAATTCTTTTGCTGCTTCCAGGTTGAACATCAGTTTGCTCCACCCTTCTTCGAAAGGTTGCCCTTCACCGAGTAAGAGGTTTACATCCAGATGCTCTGTCTGCATTCTTGTCTTTGTTTTTGCTTTTGCTTGCTTGAAAACTTGTGTTCGAAACTTTTCTTTGTAGCAGGGCTACGTCACAGCCAACTGCCGGCGCGAAAAGCAGTAAGGGGAAGACGCGGAGCAAAAAACACAAACAACAATAGCCGGCGAGGAAAGACAGGTCCCATCGAGCCAAAGTGCGGAGCAAGGGGGGTCTACTGCCGCCTTGTTGCCGGAGTTTGGCGATGAGGTGGCCTCCTCCGACACCTTGGCGAAGCTGAACCGTCGTGGCCCCGCCCCCCCTCTCCCATGGTCGCTTGGTGGCCCCCCCCCCGATGGGGATGGTTTCTCTTTCTGGTGTGTTGCTGGGTGGGTGGTTGGGGCTGCTTGGTTGGGGGTCCCCTTTCTGGTTGGGATGGTTTTCTTTTTCTGCTGATTTTTGGGTGGGGGGTTGGGCTCACCATCTTCTTGTGCTTCGCCCTCTTGGTCCCTTCCTCCCCCTTCCTGTGTCGTGGGAGTCCGAGACCATTCGGGCTCCGCACTGCGAGATGGTGAGGTACTGTGCACCCCCTTTGGGCCATAATATTTTGAATTTTTGAAACGACTCCCAGCCTTAAATAATGAGCTTGGAAGGCCCAAAATTTTTCCACTGACCCAATTGCTGGACTTCTTCCACTTGCAAACCAGCATTTTTCCACCATAAAACCCCAGCCCCTCTGGTGCTGTGGGGTTTCCAGTGGGTGGTGTCCACCCCCCCCTCTTGCAGAATTTCTCTGGTCAGGGAATTCACCCTTTCTGATGTCAAAGGTCTTTTACCATCCAAAGACCATAACAAATTATTTTTGTGTCCAACCATGTGGGCTGTCCTTTCCACATACTCTTTCAATAAATGCCAGGGCTTATGAGGGGGGTGTGTGGCAAATTCAAAACTTCCTCCCATCTTGGGAATTGCCACCCTTTCCTTTGCAAAAAATGAAAATTTTTTCTCCCACGAAACTGATTTTTCGCTGTGTCCTGGCTAAATCAACCCCCCTGTGGAGGGCCAAAAGCCTCCAACAGATGATGAGTCTGTTTCTGAGCTCTTTCACAGATAGGTCTGAGAGGGGTGTGGAATTCCTCATGATGTTTTCTAGGAAATCAGTGGGGTCCCAAAAGTGGGCATACTTGCAGACATTGGCATTCCACTTCCTTTTCAATGGAGCCAGAAGAGGTGAAAATCTCAAAGACCCAAACCCTGGGAGTAATAAGGCTGCTGCATATGCATTTCGTGCAGTGTTGATGCTATGAACAGCAAGATCAAGGATGGCTTCAGCCATCTTGGGACTGTGCACTGCAGAGGCACCCCTTTTGCAATAATTGGCCCATCAATGTCCTGAAGGCTGAGTCATATCTTTTGACATTTCCCAGATTTTTTATGTAAGTGTCGATACTGGACATCGAAACTTCCTGGGATTGTAATATTTGCCTGACACAATCAAGCAGGCCAAATTCCACCTTGGGGGGGCATCTCCTCCCCCCAGCAGTTGGTGAATAGACCCCATTGGGGGGACCAGCAAAACTTTGCTGCCTGGCTGTCTGATTGACATTAATTGGCGCCACCATGATGTCGAAGCCCAGTGGGGTACGATCAACAGACATGTTAGGTCTGGGTTTAACATTAATCTCTGAACCCACTGGGGAATGATGCTCCAGGGGGGTTGCATAAACTGGGGGGAGGCCCTTCAAATCTGCCTTCAAGGCATCCACCAGCAAAGCCCCTTGGTGGGGGTATCGACAAACAAACTTGGGGAATTTTTTGTTGCTGGGTGTGCAAAACATGTCCACCTCTGGGGTATGTCCTTTCTGAAAAATTTCAGAATTTGGTGAAAGATGTTCATTTAGGGTATAATCCCCTGGGTCCTTTTGCTCCCTGGTCAGGGAGTCTGCCAATTGCTCTTTTGTGGGAACCCAAACCACCTGCAAATTGATTTTCTTTTCTGACAATGATACAGCAGGGGTTTTAAGATGGAATTTAGGTAGGGCTTTCTGCCTCCCCATTTTGTTAAATAACTTACAGCCACCTGGCTGTCCACATGAAGCATTATTGTTTGTTTTGGTTTGGCCAGACTTTTTACTGTCTCCACTGCTGACATCAATCTTTTTGGTTGATGTGAAGGATGTGCAGGTCCCTCCAAAAATCCTGCACTTTTTGGCCTGAGTTTTTGTCCAGCCCCCCCCACTGCCAGGTGCTGCTGTCTGAGAACAGTTCCTGAGAGGCCTGGGATTGAAAAGCTCTGCCCACACCTGGCTGCAAAAACGCTTTTAACTCCACAATTTGATCTTTGACCCCCTGGGGAATGGTTAGGGTGTGGTCCCAACCCCACTTTGTGTGCAAATCCACCATTTTGCAAAGTTGATCTGTCAGAATTCTGAGAAATGGCATTGAGACTAAATAGCTTCTGACTTGACCTACAATGAACTGAGTTTTCTGCAGCTCATTTTTTGCTGTGAGCACTTTGCCCAGCTCCTTTCTTAAGGATTTTAGTTTTTCCTGAGGAATTTCCAGCTGGCCTTTTTTCAAATTGACCCACTGGCCCAAATGTTTTATTTCCTGTGTGGGTTCCAGACAGGATTGGGGAGGTTTAATCTGAAACCTGCCAGTAAAAGGTCCTGTTTTATTTCTGCCAAATGCTGGGCTGCTGTCTTTTTGCTGGGGGCTAACAGCAAAATGTCGTCCAGGTAGATGAAAACTACCTTTCCCTCTTTCTCCATTTCCTCTCCCAGACTCTCATGAGAGTCATAAATTTTTGTGGCAGGCTGCTGATGCCAAGCATGCAGCTTGAAACTGCCAGTTTCCCCCCCACCTGCATGCAAACATGTTTTCTAGACTGCTGTGCAGTTTTAAGTGGAAATAAGCATCTTTCAGATCTATTTTTCCACAGAACCAACCTTTCTTAGATATGGGAAGATATTTCCCATGTCCAGTCTGAACTTCTGGGGGGTGAAGTGGAGATTTAACTGTCGACAATCTGAAATCAGTCTTTCCTTTGTCTTTTCCCCTTCTTTTTTGGAAATGATGAAGTAAGGGACAAAATGTTTTGCCTCCTCTGGGGGGATTTGCCTGGTTGCCCCTGCACATTCGTATTCTCTCAGAATTTTGGGCAGTCATTATTTCTTGGGGAGTTTTGAAGGGAACTTTTAAGGACATTTGAGGGGGAGGGGAAGATCTGCCATAACTCCCTCCCTTATCAGGTTTAATACCTCTCTGCTGGCTCCTGCCTTGACCCAATGGGGGATGCTGGCCTGCAGGGCCTTGTAAGGGGGTACCCCTGGGTGTAATGTGTCTGGGGATTCCACAGGCCCCATCACTGGGGTCCTTCCCCCGGTGCCCCATCACTGGGGTCATCCCTGGCTGCCCCATCACTGGGGCTGTGCTGGCCCTGCCATAGGGCTTCTCAAAGACAGGCTTTCCCCCTGTTTTGAATGATGGGGGAAGGTCTGTGCTGTGGAGGGGTATATATAAGCTGGGCTGATTATCTTCTGGGGGGGCCTTCTGAGCCAATCTTGGGCCTCCCCCCCAAGGGCTGATGTGGTGTGCTGGCCTTCCTGGTATTGGCCACCATTTGCCTTCAGGCCTTTGGCCTCCAGTGGCACACAGGCCTGCTTGGCCTCCATTGGCCTCTTTCCAGGACTTTTTCTCTTTGTCCTCTGGATTCCCCATATAGGCCACCATGGCCTGTTTTTGGCATGGCTTGGCTCCTGGGGGTTTGTTTGAAATTGCTGGGGGAAAGTTGGACATACCTTTCCCCAATGGGATCTCTCCAGGTGGGGTACTGGCTGCCATAGCCTTGCCCCTGGGCCCACTGCCCTCTTGAATAATGGCTTCCATAGCCTTGAATTTGGACCCCAGGTCCTTTTGAATGATGGCTGCCATAGCCATGATGATTTGAATCCTTTGGATTTCTGATATTTGTTGGAAGGCTGCCATAGCCTGCTTGTCCCCTGGAAGGGGGTGGACATAGAAAAGGGGGGGAGTTTGTTGGACCTGTGATGGTATTCCCCTTCTGTCTTCTTGTCTTCCTGACCACAGTTGTCCATGGTCCATGGCCATTCTCATGTTGAGAGGGGGATTTTGAAATCTGAAGTGTGGGGGGTGGGGGGGTTGCGATGGCCACGGACGGACGAGTTGCTGCCGCCCCTCCAGCTTCTGCAGCGCTGCTGTGACTCCACCTTCCCCAGCTTCAGCTGACTTCTTGAAGTTCTTTGCAGTTCTTCTTGAAATTCATAGATTTCTTTGAAATTCATTCTTCATGGAAGTCCAGTTTGTTGATATCTGTTGTGTTCTTGCTCTTGTTCTTGAATTTTTGTTCCAGTTGACTCGAGGCGTTTGAATTCTCCTTCAGGAAGTTGAAGTTCCGAAGAAGTTCGGTCCACCAGTAGGTAAG
>CAAHFI010987778.1:0-49983 GCA_900893395.1 Euglena gracilis
AAATCCGGTGAAACTGACAAATCCCGGTGAAACTGACAAATCCCGGTGAAACGACAAAAATCTCCGGTGAAACTGACAAATCCCGGTGAAACTGACAAATCCGGTGAAACTGACAAAATCCCGGTGAAACTGACAAAAATCCGGTGAAACTGACAAATCCCGTGAAACTGACAAATCCCGGTGAAACTGACAAATCCGGTGAAACTGACAAATCCCGGTGAAACTGACAAATCCCGGTGAAACTGACAAATCCGGTGAAACTGACAAATCCCGGTGAAACTGACAAATCCGGTGAAACTGACAAATCCCGGTGAAACTGACAAAATCCGTGAAACTGACAAATCCAGGTGAAACTGACAAATCCCGGTGAAACTGACAAAAACCCGGTGAACTGACAAATCCCGGTGAAACTGACAAATCCCGGTGAAACTGACAAATCCCGGTGAAACTGACAAAATCCCGGTGAAACTGACAAAATCCGGTGAAACTGACAAATCCGGTTGAAACTGAACAAATCCGGGTGAAACTGACAAAATCCGGTTGGAAACTGACAAATCCCGGTGAAACTGACAAATCCGGTGAAACTGACAAATCCGGTGAAACTGACAAAATCCCGGTGAAACTGACAAATCTCCGGTGAAAACTGACAAAATCCCGGTGAAACTGACAAAATCCCGGTGAAACTGACAAATCCCGGTGTGAAACTGACAAAATCCCGTGAACTGACAAATCCGGTGAAACTGACAAAATCCCGGTGAAACTGACAAAATCCCGGTGAAACTGACAAAATCCCGGTGAGAAACTGACAAATCCCGGTGAAACTGACAAAAATCCCGGTGAAACTGACAAAATCCCGGTGAAACTGACCAAATCCCGGTGAAACTGACAAAATCCCGGTGAAACTGACAAAATCCGTTGTGAAACTGACAAATCCCGGTGAAACTGAAAATCCCGGTGAAACTGACAAAATCCAACTGACAAATCCCGGTGAAACTGACAAAATCCCGGTGAAACTGACAAAATCCCGGTGAAACTGACAAATCCCGGTGAAACTGACAAATCCCGGTGAAACTGACAAAATCCCGGTGAAACTGACAAATCCGGTGAAACTGACAAATCCGCGTGAAACTGACAAAATCCCGGTGAAACTGAAAAATCCCGGTGAAACTGACAAATCCCGGTGAAACTGAAAATCCCCGGTGAAACTGACAAATCCCGGTGAAACTGACAAATCCCGTGAAACTGACAAATCCCGGTGAAACTGACAAAATCCCGGTGAAACTGAAAAATCCCGGTGAAACTGACAAATCCCGGTGAAACTGACAAAATCCCGGTAAACTGACAAAATCCGGTGAAACTGACAATCCCGGTGAAACTGACAAATCCCGTGAAACTGACAATCCCGGTGAAACTGACAAAATCCCGGTGAAACTGACAAATCCGGTGAAACTGACAAATCCCGGTGAAACTGACAAAATCCCGGTGAAACTGACAAAATCCCGGTGAAACTGAAATCCGGTGAAACTGACAAAATCCCGTGAAACTGACAAATCCCGTGAAACTGACAAAATCCCGGTGAAACTGGACAAATCCCGGTGAAATGACAAAATCCCGGTGAAACTGACAAAATCCGGTGAAACTGACAAATCCGGTGAAACTGACAAATCCCGGTGAACTGACAAATCCGGTGAAACTGACAATCCCGGTGAAACTGACAAATCCGTGAAACTGAACAAAATCCGTGAAACTGACAAATCCCGGTGAAACTGACAAAATCCCGGTGAAACTGACAAATCCGGTGAAAACTGACAAAATCCCGGTGGAAACTGACAAATCCCGGTGAAACTGACAAATCCGGTGAAACTGACAAAATCCCGGTGAAACTGACAAAATCCCGGTGAAACTGACAAAATCCCGGTGAAACTGACAAATCCCGGTGAAACTGACAAATCCCGGTGAAAACTGACAAATCCCGGTGAAACTGACAAATCCGGTGAAACTGACAAATCCGGTGAAACTGACAAATCCGGTGAAACTGACAAAATCCGGTGAAACTGACAAATCCTGGTGAAACTGACAAATCCCGGTGAAACTGACAAAATCCCGGTGAAAACTGACAAAATCCCGGTGAACTGACTGCAAAATCCCGTGAAACTGACAAATCCCGGTGAAACTGACAAAATCCACCGGTGAACTGACAAATCCCGGTGAACTGACAAATCCCGGTGGAAACTGACAAAATCCCGGTGAAACTGACAAATCCCGGTGAAACTGACAAAATCCCGGTGAAACTGACAAATCCCGGTGAAATGACAAAATCCGGTGAAACTGACAAATCCCGGTAAACTGAAAATCCCGGTGAAACTGACAAAATCCCGGTGAAACTGAAAAATCCCGGTGAAACTGACAAACCGGTGAAACTGACAAAATCCCGGTGAAACTGACAAATCCCGTGTGAAATGACAAATCCGGTGAAAACTGACAAAATCCCGGTGAAACTGACAAAATCCCGGTGAAACTGACAAATCCCGTGAAACTGACAAATCCCGGTGAAACTGACAAATCCCGGTGAAACTGAAAATCCCGGTGAAACTGACAAATCCCGGTGGAAACTGACAAATCCCGGTGAAACTGACAAATCCCGGTGAAACTGACAAATCCCGGTGAAACTGACAAATCCCGGTGAAACTGACAAAATCCCGTGAAACTGAAATCCCGGTGAACTGAAAAATCCCGGTGAAACTGACAAAATCCCGGTGAAACTGACAAAATCCCGGTGAAACTGACAAATCCCGGTGAAAACTGACAAAATCCGGTGATGAAACTGACAAAATCCCGGGTGAAACTGACAAAATCCCGGTGAAACTGACAAAATCCCGTGAAACTGACAAATCCCGGTGAAACTGACAAATCCGGTGAAACTGACAATCCCGGTGAAACTGACAAAATCCCGTGAAACTGACAAAATCCCGGTGAAAACTGACAAAATCCCGGTGAACTGACAAATCCCGGTGAAAACTGACAAATCCGGTGAAACTGACAAATCCCGGTGAAACTGACAAATCCCGGTGAAACTGACAAAATCCGGTGAAACTGCAAATCCCGGTGAAACTGACAAAATCCCGGTGAAACTGACAAAATCCGGTGAAACTGACAAAATCCCGGTGAAACTGACAAATCCCGGTGAAACTGACAAAATCCCGGTGAAATGACAAATCCCGGTGAAACTGACAAATCCCGGTGAAACTGACAAAATCCCGGTGAAACTGACAAATCCCGGTGAAACTGAAAATCCCGGTGAAACTGACAAATCCCGGTGAAACTGACAAAATCCGGTGAAACTGACAAATCCCGGTGAAACTGACAAAAATCCCGGTGAAACTGACAAAATCCCGGTGAAACTGACAAAATCCCGGTGAAACTGACAAAATCCGGTGAAACTGACAAAATCCCGGTGAAACTGACAAAATCCCGGTGAAACTGACAAAATCCGGTGAAACTGACAAATCCCGGTGAAACTGACAAATCCGGTGAAACTGACAAATCCCGGTGAAACTGACAAAAATCCCGGTGACTGACAAATCCCGGGTGAAACTGACAAAATCCGGTGAAACTGACAAATCCCGGTGAAACTGACAAAATCCCGGTGAACTGACAAAATCCCCGGTGAAACTGACAAATCCCGGTGAAACTGACAAATCCCGTGAAAACTGACAAAATCCCGGTGAAACTGACAAAATCCCGGTGAAACTGACAAATCCCGGGTGAAACTGAACAAATCCCGGTGAAACTGACAAAATCCCGGTGAAACTGACAAAATCCCGGTGAAACTGACAAATCCCGGTGAAACTGACAAAATCCCGGTGAAACTGACAAAACTGACAAAATCCCGGTGAAACTGAAAATCCCGGTAACTGACAAAATCCCGGTGAAACTGACAAATCCCGGTGAAACTGACAAAATCCGGTGAAACTGACAAATCCCGGTGAAACTGACAAAATCCCGGTGAAACTGACAAATCCCGGGTGAAACTGACAAATCCCGGTGAAACTGACAAATCCCGGTGAAACTGACAAAAATCCGTGAAACTGACAAAATCCCGGGTGAAACTGACAAAATCCCTGGTGAAAACTGACAAAATCCCGGTGAAACTGACAAAATCCCGTGAAACTGACAAAATCCCGTGTGAAACTGACAAATCCCGGTGAAACTGACAAAATCCCGGTGAAACTGACAAAAATCCCGGTGAAAACTGACAAATCCCGGTGAAACTGACAAATCCGGTGAAACTGACAAATCCCGGTGAAACTGACAAATCCCGGTGAAACTGACAAAATCCGGTGAAAACTGACAAAATCCCGGTGAAACTGACAAATCCCGGTGAAACTGACAAAATCCCGGTGAAACTGACAAATCCGGTGAAACTGACAAAATCCCGGTGAAACTGACAAAATCCCGGTGAAACTGACAAAATCCCGGTGAAAACTGAAAATCCCGGTGAAACTGACAAATCCCGGTGAAACTGACAAATCCCGGTGAAACTGACAAATCCCGGTGAAACTGACAAAATCCCGGTGAAACTGACAAATCCGGTGAAACTGAAACAAAATCCCGGTGAAACTGACAAATCCCGGTGTGAACTGACAAAATCCCGGTGAAACTGACAAAATCCCGGTGAAACTGACAAATCCCGGTGAAACTGACAAATCCCGGTGAAACTGACAAATCCCGGTGAAACTGACAAATCCCGGTGAAACTGACAAAATCCCGGTGAAACTCAAATCCCGGTGAAACTGACAAAATCCCGGTGAAACTGACAAAATCCCGGTGAAACTGACAAAATCCCGGTGAAAACTGACAAAATCCCGGTGAAACTGACAAATCCCGGTGAAACTGACAAAATCCCGGTGAAACTGACAAAATCCCGGTGAAACTGACAAATCCCGGTGAAACTGACAAAATCCCGGTGAAACTGACAAAATCCCGGTGAAACTGACAAATCCCGGTGAAACTGAGAAAATCCCGGTGAAACTGACAAAATCCCGGTGAAACTGACAAAATCCCGGTGAAACTGACAAAATCCCGGTGAAACTGACAAATCCCGGTGAAACTGACAAAATCCCGGTGAAACTGACAAAATCCCGGTGAAACTGACAAATCCCGGTGAAACTGAAAAATCCCGGTGAAACTGACAAAATCCCGGTGAAACTGACAAATCCCGGTGAAACTGACAAAATCCCGGTGAAACTGACAAAATCCCGGTGAAACTGACAAAATCCCGGTGAAACTGACAAAATCCCGGTGAAACTGACAAATCCCGGTGAAACTGACAAAATCCCGGTGAAACTGACAAATCCCGGTGAAACTGACAAATCCCGGTGAAAACTGACAAATCCGGTGAAACTGACAAATCCCGGTGAAACTGACAAAATCCCGGTGTGAAACTGACAAAATCCGGTGAAACTGACAAATCCCGGTGAAACTGACAAATCCCGGTGAAACTGACAAATCCCGGTGAAACTGACAAATCCCGGTGAAACTGACAAAATCCCGGTGAAACTGACAAATCCCGGTGAAACTGACAAATCCCGGTGAAACTGACAAAATCCCGGTGAAACTGACAAAACTGACAAAATCCCGGTGAAACTGACAAATCCCGGTGAAACTGACAAAATCCCGGTGAAACTGACAAATCCGGTGAAACTGACAAATCCCGGTGAAACTGACAAAATCCCGGTGAAACTGACAAATCCCGGTGAAACTGACAAATCCCGGTGAAACTGACAAAATCCGGTGAAACTGACAAAATCCCGGTGAAACTGAAAATCCCGGTGAAACTGACAAATCCGGTGAAACTGACAAATCCCGGTGAAACTGACAAAATCCCGGTGAAACTGACAAAATCCCGGTGAAACTGACAAATCCCGGTGAAACTGACAAATCCCGGTGAAACTGACAAAATCCCGGTGAAACTGACAAATCCCGGTGAAACTGACAAATCCCGGTGAAACTGACAAATCCGGTGAAACTGACAAATCCCGTGAAACTGACAAATCCCGGTGAAACTGACAAATCCCGGTGAAACTGACAAAATCCCGGTGAAACTGACAAAATCCCGGTGAAACTGACAAATCCCGGTGAAACTGACAAATCCCGGTGAAACTGACAAAATCCCGGTGAAACTGACAAATCCCGGTGAAACTGACAAATCCCGGTGAAACTGACAAAATCCCGGTGAAACTGACAAATCCCGGTGAAACTGACAAATCCCGGTGAAACTGAAAATCCCGGTGAAACTGACAAAATCCCGGTGAAACTGACAAATCCCGGTGAAACTGAAAATCCCGGTGAAACTGACAAAATCCGGTGAAACTGACAAATCCCGGTGAAACTGACAAATCCCGGTGAAACTGACAAAATCCCGGTGAAACTGACAAATCCCGGTGAAACTGACAAATCCCGGTGAAACTGACAAATCCCTGGTGAAACTGACAAATCCCGGTGAAACTGACAAAATCCCGGTGAAACTGACAAATCCCGGTGAAACTGACAAATCCCGGTGAAACTGACAAATCCCGGTGAAACTGACAAATCCCGGTGAAACTGACAAATCCCGGTGAAACTGACAAATCCCGGTGAAACTGACAAAATCCCGGTGAAACTGACAAATCCGGTGAAACTGACAAAATCCCGGTGAAACTGACAAAATCCCGGTGAAACTGACAAAATCCGGTGAAACTGACAAAATCCCGGTGAAACTGACAAATCCCGGTGAAACTGACAAATCCCGGTGAAACTGACAAAATCCCGGTGAAACTGACAAAATCCCGGTGAAACTGACAAAATCCCGGTGAAACTGACAAAATCCCGGTGAAACTGAAAATCCCGGTGAAACTGACAAAATCCCGGTGAAACTGACAAATCCCGGTGAAACTGACAAAATCCCGGTGAAACTGACAAATCCCGGTGAAACTGACAAATCCCGGTGAAACTGACAAAATCCCGGTGAAACTGACAAAATCCCGGTGAAACTGACAAAATCCCGGTGAAACTGACAAAATCCCGGTGAAACTGACAAATCCCGGTGAAACTGACAAATCCCGGTGAAACTGACAAAACTGACAAATCCCGGTGAAACTGACAAAATCCCGGTGAAACTGACAAATCCCGGTGAAACTGACAATCCGTGAAACTGACAAATCCCGGTGAAACTGACAAATCCCGGTGAAACTGACAAAATCCCGGTGAAACTGACAAATCCCGGTGAAACTGACAAAATCCCGGTGAAACTGACAAAATCCGGTGAAACTGACAAATCCCGGTGAAACTGACAAAATCCCGGTGAAACTGACAAATCCCGGTGAAACTGACAAATCCCGGTGAAACTGAAAATCCCGGTGAAACTGACAAATCCCGGTGAAACTGACAAATCCCGGTGAAACTGACAAATCCCGGTGAAACTGACAAAATCCCGGTGAAACTGACAAATCCCGGTGAAACTGACAAATCCCGTGTGAAACTGACAAAATCCCGGTGAAACTGACAAATCCCGGTGAAACTGACAAATCCCGGTGAAACTGACAAATCCCTGGTGAAACTGACAAATCCCGGTGAAACTGACAAAATCCGGTGAAACTGACAAATCCCGGTGAAACTGACAAAATCCGGTGAAACTGACAAATCCCGGTGAAACTGACAAATCCCGGTGAAACTGACAAATCCCGGTGAAACTGACAAATCCCGGTGAAACTGAAAATCCCGGTGAAACTGACAAATCCCGGTGAAACTGACAAAATCCCGGTGAAACTGACAAATCCCGGTGAAACTGACAAAATCCCGGTGAAACTGACAAAATCCCGGTGAAACTGACAAATCCCGGTGAAACTGACAAATCCCGGTGAAACTGACAAAATCCCGGTGAAACTGACAAATCCCGGTGAAACTGACAAATCCCGGTGAAACTGACAAATCCCGGTGAAACTGACAAATCCGGTGAAACTGACAAAATCCCGGTGAAACTGACAAAATCCCGGTGAAACTGACAAATCCCGGTAAACTGACAAAATCCCGGTGAAACTGACAAATCCCGGTGAAACTGACAAATCCCGGTGAAACTGACAAAATCCCGGTGAAACTGACAAATCCCGGTGAAACTGACAAATCCCGGTGAAACTGACAAAATCCGGTGAAACTGACAAATCCCGGTGAAACTGACAAATCCCGGTGAAACTGACAAAATCCCGGTGAAACTGACAAAATCCCGGTGAAACTGACAAATCCCGGTGAAACTGACAAATCCCGGTGAAACTGACAAATCCCGGTGAAACTGACAAATCCCGGTGAAACTGACAAATCCCGGTGAAACTGACAAATCCCGGTGAAACTGACAAAATCCCGGTGAAACTGACAAAATCCGGTGAAACTGAAAATCCCGGTGAAACTGACAAATCCCGGTGAAACTGACAAAATCCCGGTGAAACTGACAAATCCCGGTGAAACTGACAAAATCCCGGTGAAACTGACAAATCCCGGTGAAACTGACAAATCCCGGTGAAACTGACAAAATCCCGGTGAAACTGACAAATCCCGGTGAAACTGACAAAATCCCGGTGAAACTGACAAAATCCCGGTGAAACTGACAAAATCCCGGTGAAACTGACAAAATCCCGGTGAAACTGACAAATCCCGGTGAAACTGACAAAATCCCGGTGAAACTGACAAAATCCCGGTGAAACTGACAAATCCCGGTGAAACTGACAAATCCCGGTGAAACTGACAAAATCCCGGTGAAACTGACAAATCCCGGTGAAACTGACAAAATCCCGGTGAAACTGACAAAATCCCGGTGAAACTGACAAATCCCGGTGAAACTGACAAAATCCCGGTGAAACTGACAAAATCCGGTGAAACTGACAAAATCCCGGTGAAACTGACAAATCCCGGTGAAACTGACAAATCCGGTGAAACTGACAAAATCCCGGGTGAAACTGACAAATCCCGGTGAAACTGACAAAATCCCGGTGAAACTGACAAAATCCCGGTGAAACTGACAAATCCCGGTGAAACTGACAAATCCCGTGTGAAACTGACAAATCCCGGTGAAACTGACAAATCCCGGTGAAACTGAAAAATCCCGGTGAAACTGACAAAATCCGGTGAAACTGACAAAATCCCGGTGAAACTGACAAAATCCCGGTGAAACTGACAAATCCCGGTGAAACTGACAAATCCCGGTGAAACTGACAAATCCCGGTGAAACTGACAAAATCCCGGTGAAACTGACAAAATCCGGTGAAACTGACAAATCCCGGTGAAACTGACAAAATCCCGGTGAAACTGACAAAATCCCGGTGAAACTGACAAAATCCCGGTGAAACTGACAAATCCCGGTGAAACTGACAAAATCCCGGTGAAACTGACAAAATCCCGGTGAAACTGACAAATCCCGGTGAAACTGACAAATCCCGGTGAAACTGACAAATCCCGGTGAAACTGACAAAATCCCGGTGAACTGACAAATCCCGGTGAAACTGACAAATCCCGGTGAAACTGACAAATCCCGGTGAAACTGACAAATCCGGTGAAACTGACAAAATCCCGGTGAAACTGACAAATCCCGGTGAAACTGACAAATCCCGGTGAAACTGACAAAATCCCGGTGAAACTGACAAATCCCGGTGAAACTGACAAATCCGGTGAAACTGACAAATCCCGGTGAAACTGACAAAATCCCGGTGAAACTGACAAATCCCGGTGAAACTGACAAATCCCGGTGAAACTGACAAATCCCGGTGAAACTGACAAATCCCGGTGAAACTGACAAATCCCGGTGAAACTGACAAATCCGGTGAAACTGACAAATCCCGGTGAAACTGACAAATCCCGGTGAAACTGACAAATCCCGGTGAAACTGACAAAATCCCGGTGAAACTGACAAATCCCGGTGAAACTGACAAATCCCGGTGAAACTGACAAATCCCGGTGAAACTGACAAAATCCCGGTGAAACTGACAAATCCCGGTGAAACTGACAAAATCCGGTGAAACTGACAAATCCCGGTGAAACTGACAAAATCCCGGTGAAACTGACAAATCCCGGTGAAACTGACAAATCCCGGTGAAACTGACAAATCCCGGTGAAACTGACAAATCCCGGTGAAACTGACAAATCCCGGTGAAACTGACAAATCCCGGTGAAACTGACAAATCCGGTGAAACTGACAAAATCCCGGTGAAACTGACAAAATCCCGGTGAAACTGACAAATCCCGGTGAAACTGACAAATCCCGGTGAAACTGACAAAATCCCGGTGAAACTGACAAAATCCCGGTGAAACTGACAAAATCCGGTGAAACTGACAAATCCCGGTGAAACTGACAAAATCCCGGTGAAACTGACAAAATCCCGGTGAAACTGACAAAATCCCGGTGAAACTGACAAATCCCGGTGAAACTGACAAATCCCGGTGAAACTGACAAATCCCGGTGAAACTGACAAAATCCCGGTGAAACTGACAAATCCGGTGAAACTGACAAATCCCGGTGAAACTGACAAATCCCGGTGAAACTGACAAATCCCGGTGAAACTGACAAAATCCCGGTGAAACTGACAAAATCCCGGTGAAACTGACAAATCCCGGTGAAACTGACAAAATCCCGGTGAAACTGACAAATCCCGGTGAAACTGACAAAATCCGGTGAAACTGACAAATCCCGGTGAAACTGACAAATCCGGTGAAACTGACAAAATCCGGTGAAACTGACAAAATCCCGGTGAAACTGACAAATCCCGGTGAAACTGACAAATCCCGGTGAAACTGACAAATCCCGGTGAAACTGACAAATCCCGGTGAAACTGACAAAATCCCGGTGAAACTGACAAAATCCCGGTGAAACTGACAAATCCCGGTGAAACTGACAAATCCCGGTGAAACTGACAAATCCCGGTGAAACTGACAAATCCCGGTGAAACTGACAAATCCCGGTGAAACTGACAAATCCCGGTGAAACTGACAAATCCCGGTGAAACTGACAAATCCCGGTGAAACTGACAAAATCCCGGTGAAACTGACAAATCCCGGTGAAACTGACAAATCCCGGTGAAACTGACAAATCCCGGTGAAACTGACAAAATCCCGGTGAAACTGAAAATCCCGGTGAAACTGACAAATCCCGGTGAAACTGACAAAATCCCGGTGAAACTGACAAATCCCGGTGAAACTGACAAATCCCGGTGAAACTGACAAAATCCCGGTGAAACTGACAAATCCCGGTGAAACTGACAAAATCCCGGTGAAACTGACAAAATCCCGGTGAAACTGACAAATCCCGGTGAAACTGACAAATCCCGGTGAAACTGACAAAATCCCGGTGAAACTGACAAATCCCGGTGAAACTGACAAATCCCGGTGAAACTGACAAAATCCCGGTGAAACTGACAAAATCCCGGTGAAACTGACAAATCCCGGTGAAACTGACAAATCCCGGTGAAACTGACAAATCCCGGTGAAACTGACAAAATCCCGGTGAAACTGACAAATCCCGGTGAAACTGACAAATCCGGTGAAACTGACAAATCCCGGTGAAACTGACAAAATCCCGGTGAAACTGACAAAATCCGGTGAAACTGACAAATCCCGGTGAAACTGACAAATCCCGGTGAAACTGACAAATCCCGGTGAAACTGACAAATCCCGGTGAAACTGACAAAATCCCGGTGAAACTGACAAAATCCCGGTGAAACTGACAAAATCCCGGTGAAACTGACAAATCCGGTGAAACTGACAAATCCCGGTGAAACTGACAAAATCCCGGTGAAACTGACAAATCCCGGTGAAACTGACAAAATCCCGGTGAAACTGACAAAATCCCGGTGAAACTGACAAATCCCGGTGAAACTGACAAATCCCGGTGAAACTGACAAAATCCCGGTGAAACTGACAAATCCCGGTGAAACTGACAAATCCCGGTGAAACTGACAAAATCCCGGTGAAACTGACAAAATCCCGGTGAAACTGACAAATCCCGGTGAAACTGACAAATCCGGTGAAACTGACAAATCCCGGTGAAACTGACAAATCCCGGTGAAACTGACAAATCCCGGTGAAACTGACAAAATCCCGGTGAAACTGACAAATCCCGGTGAAACTGACAAAATCCCGGTGAAACTGACAAAATCCCGGTGAAACTGACAAATCCCGGTGAAACTGAAACTGACAAATCCCGGTGAAACTGACAAATCCCGGTGAAACTGACAAATCCCGGTGAAACTGACAAAATCCCGGTGAAACTGACAAAATCCCGGTGAAACTGACAAATCCCGGTGAAACTGACAAAATCCCGGTGAAACTGACAAAATCCCGGTGAAACTGACAAATCCCGGTGAAACTGACAAAATCCGGTGAAACTGACAAATCCCGGTGAAACTGACAAATCCCGGTGAAACTGACAAAATCCCGGTGAAACTGACAAAATCCCGGTGAAACTGACAAATCCCGGTGAAACTGACAAAATCCCGGTGAAACTGACAAATCCCGGTGAAACTGACAAATCCCGGTGAAACTGACAAATCCCGGTGAAACTGACAAATCCCGGTGAAACTGACAAATCCCGGTGAAACTGACAAAATCCCGGTGAAACTGACAAATCCCGGTGAAACTGACAAATCCCGGTGAAACTGACAAAATCCCGTGTGAAACTGACAAAATCCCGGTGAAACTGACAAATCCCGGTGAAACTGACAAAATCCCGGTGAAACTGACAAATCCCGGTGAAACTGACAAATCCCGGTGAAACTGACAAATCCCGGTGAAACTGACAAATCCCGGTGAAACTGACAAATCCCGGTGAAACTGACAAAATCCCGGTGAAACTGACAAATCCCGGTGAAACTGACAAAATCCCGGTGAAACTGACAAAATCCCGGTGAAACTGACAAATCCCGGTGAAACTGACAAATCCCGGTGAAACTGACAAATCCCGGTGAAACTGACAAAATCCCGGTGAAACTGACAAAATCCCGGTGAAACTGACAAAATCCCGGTGAAACTGACAAATCCCGGTGAAACTGACAAATCCGGTGAAACTGACAAAATCCCGGTGAAACTGACAAATCCCGGTGAAACTGACAAATCCCGGTGAAACTGACAAAATCCCGGTGAAACTGACAAATCCCGGTGAAACTGACAAAATCCCGGTGAAACTGACAAATCCCGGTGAAACTGACAAAATCCCGGTGAAACTGACAAATCCCGGTGAAACTGACAAATCCCGGTGAAACTGACAAAATCCCGTGAAACTGACAAATCCCGGTGAAACTGACAAATCCCGGTGAAACTGACAAATCCCGGTGAAACTGACAAAATCCCGGTGAAACTGACAAATCCCGTGGAAACTGACAAAATCCCGGTGAAACTGACAAAATCCCGTGTGACTGAAACTGACAAATCCCGGTGAAACTGACAAAATCCCGGTGAAACTGACAAAATCCCGGTGAAACTGACAAATCCCGGTGAAACTGACAAATCCCGGTGAAACTGAAAACTGCAAAATCCCGGTGAAACTGACAAATCCCGGTGAAACTGACAAAATCCGGTGAAACTGACAAATCCCGGTGAAACTGACAAAATCCCGGTGAAACTGACAAATCCCGGTGAAACTGACAAAATCCCGGTGAAACTGACAAATCCCGGTGAAACTGACAAATCCCGGGTGAAACTGACAAAATCCCGGTGAAACTGACAAATCCGGTGAAACTGACAAAAATCCCGGTGAAACTGACAAAATCCCGGTGAAACTGACAAATCCCGGTGAACGACAAATCCCGGTGAAACTGACAAAATCCCGGTGAAACTGACAAAATCCCGGTGAAACTGACAAATCCCGGTGAAACTGACAAATCCCGGTGAAACTGACAAATCCCGGTGAAACTGACAAATCCCGTGAAACTGACAAAATCCCGGTGAAACTGACAAAATCCCGGTGAAACTGACAAAATCCCGGTGAAACTGACAAATCCCGGTGAAACTGACAAATCCCGGTGAAACTGACAAATCCCGGTGAAACTGACAAAATCCCGGTGAAACTGACAAAATCCGGTGAAACTGACAAATCCCGGTGAAACTGACAAAATCCCGGTGAAACTGACAAATCCCGGTGAAACTGACAAATCCCGGTGAAACTGACAAATCCGGTGAAACTGACAAATCCCGGTGAAACTGACAAATCCCGCGTGAAACTGACAAAATCCCGGTGAAACTGACAAAATCCCGTGAAACTGACAAAATCCCGGTGAAACTGAAAAATCCCGGTGAAACTGACAAATCCCGGTGAAACTGACAAATCCCGGTGAAACTGACAATCCCGGTGAAACTGACAAAATCCCGGTGAAACTGACAAAATCCCGGTGAAACTGACAAAATCCCGGTGAAACTGACAAAATCCGGTGAAACTGACAAAATCCCGGTGAAACTGACAAAATCCCGGTGAAACTGACAAAATCCCGGTGAAACTGACAAATCCCGGTGAAACTGACAAAATCCCGGTGAAACTGACAAAATCCCGGTGAAACTGACAAATCCCGGTGAAACTGACAAAATCCCGGTGAAACTGACAAAATCCCGGTGAACTGACAAAATCCGGTGAAACTGACAAATCCCGGTGAAACTACAAATCCCGGTGAAACTGACAAATCCCGGTGAAACTGACAAATCCGGTGAAACTGACAAATCCCGGTGAAACTGACAAATCCCGGTGAAACTGACAAATCCCGGTGAAACTGACAAAATCCGGTGAACAAACAAAACAAAATCCCGGTGAAACTGACAAAATCCCGGTGAAACTGACAAATCCCGGTGAAACTGACAAAAATCCCGGTGAAACTGACAAAATCCGGTGAAACTGACAAAATCCCGGTGAAACTGACAAAAGGTGAAACTGACAAAATCCCGGTGAAACTGACAAATCCCGGTGAAACTGACAAATCCCGGTGAAACTGACAAAATCCGGTGAAACTGATCCCGGTGAAAACCCGGTGAAACTGACAAAATCCCGGTGAAAAAATCCCGGTGAAACTGACAAAATCCCGGTGAAACTGACAAAATCCCGGTGAAACTGACAAATCCGGTGAAACTGACAAATCCCGGTGAAACTGACAAATCCGGTGAAACTGACAAAATCCCGGTGAACTGACAATCCGGTGAAACTGACAAAATCCCGGTGAAACTGACAAATCCCGTGAAACTGACAAAATCCGGTGAAACTGACAAATCCCGGTGAAACTGACAAATCCCGGTGAAACTGACAAATCCCGGTGAAACTGACAAATCCGGTGAAACTGACAAATCCCGGTGAAACTGACAAAATCCCGGTGAAACTGACAAATCCCGGTGAAACTGACAAAATCCGGTGAAACTGACAAATCCCGGTGAAACTTGACAAAATCCCGGTGAAACTGACAAAATCCCGGTGAAACTGACAAATCCCTGGTGAAACTGACAAATCCGGTGAAACTGACAAATCCCGGTGAAACTGACAATCCCGTACTGACAAAATCCCGGTGAAACTGACAAATCCCGGTGAAACTGAAATGACAAAATCCCGGTAACTGACAAATCGTGAAACTGACAAATCCCGGTGAAACTGACAAATCCCGGTGAAACTGACAAATCCCGGTGAAATCCTGAAAATGGGTGAAACTGACAAAATCCCGGTGAAACTGACAAAATCCCGGTGAACTGAAACCCGGTGAAACTGACAAATCCCGGTGAAACTGACAAATCCCGGTGAAACTGAAAATCCCGGTGAAACTGACAAATCCCGGTGAAACTGACAAATCCCGGTGAAACTGACAAAATCCCGGTGAAACTGACAAATCCCGGTGAAACTGACAAATCCCGGTGAAACTGACAAAATCCCGGTGAAACTGACAAAATCCCGGTGAAACTGACAAAATCCCGGTGAAACTGACAAAATCCCGGTGAAACTGACAAATCCCGGTGAAACTGACAAAATCCCGGTGAAACTGACAAATCCCGGTGAAACTGACAAATCCGGTGAAACTGAAATCCCGGTGAAACTGACAAATCCCGGTGAAACTGACAAATCCGGTGAAACTGACAAAATCCCGGTGAAACTGACAAATCCCGGTGAAACTGACAAATCCCGGTGAAACTGACAAATCCCGGTGAAACTGACAAATCCCGGTGAACTGACAAATCCGGTGAAACTACATCCGGTGAAACTGACAAATCCCGGTGAAACTGACAAATCCCGGTGAAACTGACAAATCCCGGTGAAACTGACAAATCCCGGTGAAAACTGACAAATTCCCGGTGAAACTGACAAATCCGGTGAAACTGACAAATCCCGGTGAAACTGACAAAATCCCGGTGAAACTGACAAATCCCGGTGTGAAACTGACAAATCCCGGTGAAACTGACAATCCCGGTGAAACTGACAAATCCCGGTGAAACTGACAAATCCCGGTGAAACTGACAAATCCACGGTGAAACTGACAAAATCCCGGTGAAACTGACAAAATCCGGTGAAACTGACAACAATCCCGGTGAAACGAAAATCCCGGTGAAACTGACAAATCCCGGTGAAACTGACAAAATCCCGGTGAAACTGACAAAATCCCGGTGAAAACTGACAAATCCCGTGAAACTGACAAATCCCGGTGAAACTGACAAAATCCCGGTGAAACTGACAAATCCCGTGAAACTGACAATCCCGGTGAACTGACAAATCCGGTGAAACTGACAATCGGTGAAACTGACAAATCCCGGTGAAACTGACAAATCCCGGTGAAACTGACAAATCCCGGTGAAACTTGACAAAATCCCGGTGAAACTGACAAATCCCGGTGAAACTGACAAAATCCCGGTGAAACTGACAATCCCGGTGAAACTGACAAATCCCGGTGAAACTGACAAAATCCCGGTGAAACTGACAAAATCCCGGTGAAACTGACAAATCCCGGTGAACTGACAAACCCGGTGAAATGACAAATCCGGTGAAACTGACAATCCCGGTGAAACTGACAAAATCCGGTGACTAAAATCCCGGTGAAACTGACAATCCCGGTGAACTGACAAATCCCGTGAAACTGACAAATCCCGGTGAAACTGACAAATCCCGGTGAAACTGACAAATCCCGGTGAAACTGACAAATCCCGGTGAAACTGACAAATCCGGTGAAACTGACAAATCCCGGCGTGAAACTGAAAAATCCCGGTGAAACTGACAAAATCCGGTGAAACTGACAAATCCCGGTGAAACTGACAAATCCCGGTGAAACTGACAAATCCGGTGAAACTGACATCAAACTGACAAATCCCGGTGAAACTGACAAATCCCGGTGAAACTGACAAAATCCCGGTGAAACTGACAAATCCCGGTGAAACTGACAAATCCCGTGAAACTGACAAATCCCGGTGAAACTGACAAAATCCGGTGAAACTGACAAAATCCGGTGAAACTGACAAATCCGTGAAACTGACAAAATCCCGGTTGAAACTGACAAATCCCGGTGAAACTGACAAAATCCCGGTGAAACTGACAAATCCCGGTGAAAACAAATCCCGGTGAAACTGACTTCCCGGTGAACTGACAAATCCCGGTTGAAACTGACAAATCCGGTGAAACTGACAAATCCCGGTGAAACTGACAAATCCGGTGTGAAACTGACAAAATCCCGGTGAAACTGACAAATCCCGGTGAACTGACAAAAATCCCGGTGAAACTGACAAAATCCCGGTGAAACTGACAAAATCCCGGTGTGAAACTGACAAATCCGGTGAAACTGACAAAATCCGGTGAAACTGACAAATCCGGTGAAACTGACAAAATCCCGTGAAACTGAAAATCCCGGTGAAACTGACAAATCCCGGTGAAACTGACAAATCCCGCGTGAAACTGACAAAATCCCGGTGAAACTGACAAATCCGGTGAAACTGACAAAATCCCGGTGAAACTGACAATCCCGGTGAAACTGACAAATCCCGTGAAACTGACAAATCCCGGTGAAACTGACAAAATCCCGGGTGAAACTGACAAATCCCGGACTGACAACCCTGAAAAAATCCGGTGAAACTGACAAATCCCGGTGAAACTGACAAAATCCCGGTGAAACTGACAAAATCCCGGTGAAACTGACAAATCCCGGTGAAACTGACAAATCCGGTGAAACTGACAAATCCGGTGAAACTGACAAAATCCCGGTGAAACTGACAAATCCGGTGAAACTGACAAAATCCCGGTGAAACTGACAAAATCCCGGTGAAACTGACAAATCCCGGTGAAACTGACAAATCCCGGTGAAACTGACAAATCCCGGTGAAACTGACAAATCCCGGTGAAACTGACAAATTCCGGTGAAACTGACAATCCCGGTGAAACTGACAAAATCCCGGTGAAACTGACCCCGGTGAAACTGACAAATCCCGGTGAAACTGACAAATCCCGGTGAAACTGACAAAACCCGGTGAAACTGACAAATCCCGGTGAAACTGACAAAATCCCGGTGAAAACTGACAAATCCCGGTGAAACTGACAAATCCCGGTGAAACTGACAAAATCCCGGTGAAACTGACAAATCCCGGTGAAACTGACAAAATCCCGGTGAAACTGACAAATCCCGGTGAAACTGACAAATCCCGGTGAAACTGACAAATCCCGGTGAAACTGACAAAATCCCGGTGAAACTGACAAAATCCCGGTGAAACTGACAAAATCCCGGTGAAACTGACAAAATCCCGGTGAAACTGACAAAATCCGGTGAAACTGACAAAATCCCGGTGAAACTGACAAAATCCCGGTGAAACTGACAAAATCCCGGTGAAACTGACAAAATCCCGGTGAAACTGACAAAATCCCGGTGAAACTGACAAATCCCGGTGAAACTGACAAATCCCGGTGAAACTGACAAATCCCGGTGAAACTGACAAAATCCCGGTGAAACTGACAAATCCCGGTGAAACTGACAAATCCCGGTGAAACTGACAAAATCCCGGTGAAACTGACAAATCCCGGTGAAACTGACAAATCCCGGTGAAACTGACAAATCCCGGTGAAACTGACAAATCCCGGTGAAACTGACAAAATCCCGGTGAAACTGACAAATCCCGGTGAAACTGACAAATCCCGGTGAAACTGACAAATCCCGGTGAAACTGACAAATCCGGTGAAACTGACAAAATCCCGGTGAAACTGACAAAATCCCGGTGAAACTGACAAAATCCCGGTGAAACTGACAAATCCCGGTGAAACTGACAAATCCCGGTGAAACTGACAAAAATCCCGGTGAAACTGACAAAATCCGGTGAAACTGACAAAATCCCGGTGAAACTGACAAAATCCCGGTGAAACTGACAAATCCCGGTGAAACTGACAAAATCCCGGTGAAACTGACAAATCCCGGTGAAACTGACAAAATCCCGGTGAAACTGACAAAATCCCGGTGAAACTGACAAATCCCGGTGAAACTGACAAAATCCCGGTGAAACTGACAAATCCCGGTGAAACTGACAAAATCCCGGTGAAACTGACAAAATCCCGGTGAAACTGACAAATCCCGGTGAAACTGACAAAATCCCGGTGAAACTGACAAATCCCGGTGAAACTGACAAAATCCCGGTGAAACTGACAAATCCCGGTGAAACTGACAAATCCCGGTGAAACTGACAAAATCCGGTGAAACTGACAAAATCCCGGTGAAACTGACAAATCCCGGTGAAACTGACAAATCCCGGTGAAACTGACAAATCCCGGTGAAACTGACAAAATCCCGGTGAAACTGACAAAATCCCGGTGAAACTGACAAAATCCGGTGAAACTGACAAAATCCCGGTGAAACTGACAAAATCCCGGTGAAACTGACAAATCCCGGTGAAACTGACAAATCCCGGTGAAACTGACAAAATCCCGGTGAAACTGACAAATCCCGGTGAAACTGACAAATCCCGGTGAAACTGACAAAATCCCGGTGAAACTGACAAATCCCGGTGAAACTGACAAATCCGGTGAAACTGACAAATCCCGGTGAAACTGACAAAATCCCGGTGAAACTGACAAAATCCCGGTGAAACTGACAAATCCCGGTGAAACTGACAAAATCCCGGTGAAACTGACAAATCCCGGTGAAACTGACAAATCCGGTGAAACTGACAAATCCCGGTGAAACTGACAAATCCCGGTGAAACTGACAAATCCCGGTGAAACTGACAAATCCCGGTGAAACTGACAAAATCCCGGTGAAACTGACAAATCCCGGTGAAACTGACAAATCCCGGTGAAACTGACAAAATCCCGGTGAAACTGACAAAATCCCGGTGAAACTGACAAATCCCGGTGAAACTGACAAATCCCGGTGAAACTGACAAAATCCCGGTGAAACTGACAAATCCCGGTGAAACTGACAAAATCCCGGTGAAACTGACAAAATCCCGGTGAAACTGACAAATCCCGGTGAAACTGACAAATCCCGGTGAAACTGACAAATCCCGGTGAAACTGACAAATCCCGGTGAAACTGACAAATCCCGGTGAAACTGACAAAATCCCGGTGAAACTGACAAAATCCCGGTGAAACTGACAAATCCCGGTGAAACTGACAAATCCCGGTGAAACTGACAAAATCCCGGTGAAACTGACAAATCCCGGTGAAACTGACAAAATCCCGGTGAAACTGACAAAATCCCGGTGAAACTGACAAATCCCGGTGAAACTGACAAATCCCGGTGAAACTGACAAATCCCGGTGAAACTGACAAAACCCGGTGAAACTGACAAATCCCGGTGAAACTGACAAATCCCGGTGAAACTGACAAATCCCGGTGAAACTGACAAAATCCCGGTGAAACTGACAAATCCCGGTGAAACTGACAAATCCCGGTGAAACTGACAAAATCCCGGTGAAACTGACAAATCCCGGTGAAACTGACAAATCCCGGTGAAACTGACAAAATCCGGTGAAACTGACAAAATCCCGGTGAAACTGACAAAATCCCGGTGAAACTGACAAATCCCGGTGAAACTGACAAATCCCGGTGAAACTGACAAATCCCGGTGAAACTGACAAAATCCCGGTGAAACTGACAAAATCCCGGTGAAACTGACAAATCCCGGTGAAACTGACAAATCCCGGTGAAACTGACAAAATCCCGGTGAAACTGACAAATCCCGGTGAAACTGACAAATCCCGGTGAAACTGACAAATCCCGGTGAAACTGACAAAATCCGGTGAAACTGACAAAATCCCGGTGAAACTGACAAATCCCGGTGAAACTGACAAAATCCCGGTGAAACTGACAAAATCCCGGTGAAACTGACAAAATCCCGGTGAAACTGACAAATCCCGGTGAAACTGACAAATCCCGGTGAAACTGACAAATCCGGTGAAACTGACAAATCCCGGTGAAACTGACAAAATCCCGGTGAAACTGACAAATCCCGGTGAAACTGACAAATCCCGGTGAAACTGACAAATCCCGGTGAAACTGACAAAATCCCGGTGAAACTGACAAAATCCCGGTGAAACTGACAAATCCCGGTGAAACTGACAAATCCCGGTGAAACTGACAAATCCCGGTGAAACTGACAAATCCCGGTGAAACTGACAAATCCCGGTGAAACTGACAAATCCCGGTGAAACTGACAAAATCCCGGTGAAACTGACAAAATCCCGGTGAAACTGACAAATCCCGGTGAAACTGACAAAATCCCGGTGAAACTGACAAATCCCGGTGAAACTGACAAAATCCCGGTGAAACTGACAAATCCGGTGAAACTGACAAATCCCGGTGAAACTGACAAAATCCCGGTGAAACTGACAAATCCCGGTGAAACTGACAAATCCCGGTGAAACTGACAAATCCCGGTGAAACTGACAAAATCCCGGTGAAACTGACAAATCCCGGTGAAACTGACAAAATCCCGGTGAAACTGACAAAATCCCGGTGAAACTGACAAATCCCGGTGAAACTGACAAATCCCGGTGAAACTGACAAATCCCGGTGAAACTGACAAAATCCCGGTGAAACTGACAAATCCCGGTGAAACTGACAAAATCCCGGTGAAACTGACAAAATCCCGGTGAAACTGACAAATCCCGGTGAAACTGACAAATCCCGGTGAAACTGACAAATCCCGGTGAAACTGACAAAATCCCGGTGAAACTGACAAATCCCGGTGAAACTGACAAATCCCGGTGAAACTGACAAATCCCGGTGAAACTGACAAAATCCCGGTGAAACTGACAAATCCCGGTGAAACTGACAAATCCCGGTGAAACTGACAAATCCCGGTGAAACTGACAAAATCCCGGTGAAACTGACAAATCCCGGTGAAACTGACAAAATCCCGGTGAAACTGACAAATCCCGGTGAAACTGACAAATCCCGGTGAAACTGACAAATCCCGGTGAAACTGACAAATCCCGGTGAAACTGACAAATCCCGGTGAAACTGACAAATCCCGGTGAAACTGACAAAATCCCGGTGAAACTGACAAAATCCCGGTGAAACTGACAAAATCCCGGTGAAACTGACAAATCCCGGTGAAACTGACAAAATCCCGGTGAAACTGACAAATCCCGGTGAAACTGACAAAATCCCGGTGAAACTGACAAAATCCCGGTGAAACTGACAAATCCCGGTGAAACTGACAAATCCCGGTGAAACTGACAAATCCCGGTGAAACTGACAAATCCCGGTGAAACTGACAAATCCCGGTGAAACTGACAAATCCCGGTGAAACTGACAAATCCCGGTGAAACTGACAAAATCCCGGTGAAACTGACAAAATCCCGGTGAAACTGACAAATCCCGGTGAAACTGACAAATCCCGGTGAAACTGACAAATCCCGGTGAAACTGACAAATCCCGGTGAAACTGACAAAATCCCGGTGAAACTGACAAATCCCGGTGAAACTGACAAATCCCGGTGAAACTGACAAAATCCCGGTGAAACTGACAAAATCCCGGTGAAACTGACAAAATCCCGGTGAAACTGACAAATCCCGGTGAAACTGACAAAATCCCGGTGAAACTGACAAAATCCCGGTGAAACTGACAAAATCCCGGTGAAACTGACAAATCCCGGTGAAACTGACAAATCCCGGTGAAACTGACAAAATCCCGGTGAAACTGACAAAATCCCGGTGAAACTGACAAAATCCCGGTGAAACTGACAAAATCCCGGTGAAACTGACAAATCCCGGTGAAACTGACAAATCCCGGTGAAACTGACAAAATCCCGGTGAAACTGACAAATCCCGGTGAAACTGACAAATCCCGGTGAAACTGACAAAATCCCGGTGAAACTGACAAATCCCGGTGAAACTGACAAAATCCCGGTGAAACTGACAAAATCCCGGTGAAACTGACAAATCCCGGTGAAACTGACAAATCCCGGTGAAACTGACAAATCCCGGTGAAACTGACAAAATCCCGGTGAAACTGACAAAATCCCGGTGAAACTGACAAAATCCCGGTGAAACTGACAAATCCCGGTGAAACTGACAAAATCCCGGTGAAACTGACAAAATCCCGGTGAAACTGACAAATCCCGGTGAAACTGACAAAATCCCGGTGAAACTGACAAAATCCCGGTGAAACTGACAAAATCCCGGTGAAACTGACAAATCCCGGTGAAACTGACAAAATCCCGGTGAAACTGACAAATCCCGGTGAAACTGACAAATCCCGGTGAAACTGACAAATCCCGGTGAAACTGACAAATCCCGGTGAAACTGACAAATCCCGGTGAAACTGACAAATCCCGGTGAAACTGACAAAATCCCGGTGAAACTGACAAATCCCGGTGAAACTGACAAATCCCGGTGAAACTGACAAATCCCGGTGAAACTGACAAAATCCCGGTGAAACTGACAAAATCCCGGTGAAACTGACAAATCCCGGTGAAACTGACAAATCCCGGTGAAACTGACAAATCCCGGTGAAACTGACAAATCCCGGTGAAACTGACAAATCCCGGTGAAACTGACAAATCCCGGTGAAACTGACAAATCCCGGTGAAACTGACAAATCCCGGTGAAACTGACAAATCCCGGTGAAACTGACAAAATCCCGGTGAAACTGACAAATCCCGGTGAAACTGACAAATCCCGGTGAAACTGACAAAATCCCGGTGAAACTGACAAAATCCCGGTGAAACTGACAAAATCCCGGTGAAACTGACAAATCCCGGTGAAACTGACAAATCCCGGTGAAACTGACAAATCCCGGTGAAACTGACAAATCCCGGTGAAACTGACAAATCCCGGTGAAACTGACAAAATCCCGGTGAAACTGACAAATCCCGGTGAAACTGACAAATCCCGGTGAAACTGACAAATCCCGGTGAAACTGACAAAATCCCGGTGAAACTGACAAATCCCGGTGAAACTGACAAATCCCGGTGAAACTGACAAATCCCGGTGAAACTGACAAATCCCGGTGAAACTGACAAAATCCCGGTGAAACTGACAAATCCCGGTGAAACTGACAAATCCCGGTGAAACTGACAAATCCCGGTGAAACTGACAAATCCCGGTGAAACTGACAAATCCCGGTGAAACTGACAAATCCCGGTGAAACTGACAAATCCCGGTGAAACTGACAAATCCCGGTGAAACTGACAAAATCCCGGTGAAACTGACAAAATCCCGGTGAAACTGACAAAATCCCGGTGAAACTGACAAATCCCGGTGAAACTGACAAATCCCGGTGAAACTGACAAATCCCGGTGAAACTGACAAAATCCCGGTGAAACTGACAAATCCCGGTGAAACTGACAAATCCCGGTGAAACTGACAAAATCCCGGTGAAACTGACAAATCCCGGTGAAACTGACAAATCCCGGTGAAACTGACAAAATCCCGGTGAAACTGACAAATCCCGGTGAAACTGACAAATCCCGGTGAAACTGACAAATCCCGGTGAAACTGACAAATCCCGGTGAAACTGACAAAATCCCGGTGAAACTGACAAATCCCGGTGAAACTGACAAAATCCCGGTGAAACTGACAAATCCCGGTGAAACTGACAAATCCCGGTGAAACTGACAAATCCCGGTGAAACTGACAAATCCCGGTGAAACTGACAAAATCCCGGTGAAACTGACAAATCCCGGTGAAACTGACAAATCCCGGTGAAACTGACAAATCCCGGTGAAACTGACAAAATCCCGGTGAAACTGACAAAATCCCGGTGAAACTGACAAATCCCGGTGAAACTGACAAATCCCGGTGAAACTGACAAAATCCCGGTGAAACTGACAAAATCCCGGTGAAACTGACAAATCCCGGTGAAACTGACAAAATCCCGGTGAAACTGACAAATCCCGGTGAAACTGACAAAATCCCGGTGAAACTGACAAATCCCGGTGAAACTGACAAAATCCCGGTGAAACTGACAAATCCCGGTGAAACTGACAAATCCCGGTGAAACTGACAAATCCCGGTGAAACTGACAAATCCCGGTGAAACTGACAAATCCCGGTGAAACTGACAAATCCCGGTGAAACTGACAAAATCCCGGTGAAACTGACAAATCCCGGTGAAACTGACAAATCCCGGTGAAACTGACAAAATCCCGGTGAAACTGACAAAATCCCGGTGAAACTGACAAATCCCGGTGAAACTGACAAATCCCGGTGAAACTGACAAATCCCGGTGAAACTGACAAAATCCCGGTGAAACTGACAAATCCCGGTGAAACTGACAAATCCCGGTGAAACTGACAAATCCCGGTGAAACTGACAAAATCCCGGTGAAACTGACAAATCCCGGTGAAACTGACAAATCCCGGTGAAACTGACAAATCCCGGTGAAACTGACAAATCCCGGTGAAACTGACAAAATCCCGGTGAAACTGACAAAATCCCGGTGAAACTGACAAATCCCGGTGAAACTGACAAATCCCGGTGAAACTGACAAATCCCGGTGAAACTGACAAAATCCCGGTGAAACTGACAAAATCCCGGTGAAACTGACAAAATCCCGGTGAAACTGACAAAATCCCGGTGAAACTGACAAAATCCCGGTGAAACTGACAAATCCCGGTGAAACTGACAAATCCCGGTGAAACTGACAAATCCCGGTGAAACTGACAAATCCCGGTGAAACTGACAAATCCCGGTGAAACTGACAAATCCCGGTGAAACTGACAAAATCCCGGTGAAACTGACAAAATCCCGGTGAAACTGACAAATCCCGGTGAAACTGACAAATCCCGGTGAAACTGACAAAATCCCGGTGAAACTGACAAATCCCGGTGAAACTGACAAAATCCCGGTGAAACTGACAAATCCCGGTGAAACTGACAAATCCCGGTGAAACTGACAAATCCCGGTGAAACTGACAAATCCCGGTGAAACTGACAAAATCCCGGTGAAACTGACAAATCCCGGTGAAACTGACAAATCCCGGTGAAACTGACAAAATCCCGGTGAAACTGACAAATCCCGGTGAAACTGACAAAATCCCGGTGAAACTGACAAAATCCCGGTGAAACTGACAAATCCCGGTGAAACTGACAAATCCCGGTGAAACTGACAAATCCCGGTGAAACTGACAAAATCCCGGTGAAACTGACAAAATCCCGGTGAAACTGACAAATCCCGGTGAAACTGACAAATCCCGGTGAAACTGACAAAATCCCGGTGAAACTGACAAATCCCGGTGAAACTGACAAAATCCCGGTGAAACTGACAAATCCCGGTGAAACTGACAAATCCCGGTGAAACTGACAAATCCCGGTGAAACTGACAAAATCCCGGTGAAACTGACAAATCCCGGTGAAACTGACAAAATCCCGGTGAAACTGACAAAATCCCGGTGAAACTGACAAAATCCCGGTGAAACTGACAAATCCCGGTGAAACTGACAAATCCCGGTGAAACTGACAAATCCCGGTGAAACTGACAAATCCCGGTGAAACTGACAAAATCCCGGTGAAACTGACAAATCCCGGTGAAACTGACAAATCCCGGTGAAACTGACAAAATCCCGGTGAAACTGACAAAATCCCGGTGAAACTGACAAATCCCGGTGAAACTGACAAATCCCGGTGAAACTGACAAAATCCCGGTGAAACTGACAAATCCCGGTGAAACTGACAAATCCCGGTGAAACTGACAAATCCCGGTGAAACTGACAAATCCCGGTGAAACTGACAAAATCCCGGTGAAACTGACAAAATCCCGGTGAAACTGACAAAATCCCGGTGAAACTGACAAATCCCGGTGAAACTGACAAATCCCGGTGAAACTGACAAATCCCGGTGAAACTGACAAATCCCGGTGAAACTGACAAATCCCGGTGAAACTGACAAATCCCGGTGAAACTGACAAAATCCCGGTGAAACTGACAAATCCCGGTGAAACTGACAAAATCCCGGTGAAACTGACAAATCCCGGTGAAACTGACAAATCCCGGTGAAACTGACAAATCCCGGTGAAACTGACAAATCCCGGTGAAACTGACAAAATCCCGGTGAAACTGACAAATCCCGGTGAAACTGACAAAATCCCGGTGAAACTGACAAATCCCGGTGAAACTGACAAAATCCCGGTGAAACTGACAAATCCCGGTGAAACTGACAAATCCCGGTGAAACTGACAAATCCCGGTGAAACTGACAAAATCCCGGTGAAACTGACAAATCCCGGTGAAACTGACAAATCCCGGTGAAACTGACAAATCCCGGTGAAACTGACAAATCCCGGTGAAACTGACAAAATCCCGGTGAAACTGACAAATCCCGGTGAAACTGACAAATCCCGGTGAAACTGACAAAATCCCGGTGAAACTGACAAAATCCCGGTGAAACTGACAAAATCCCGGTGAAACTGACAAAATCCCGGTGAAACTGACAAATCCCGGTGAAACTGACAAATCCCGGTGAAACTGACAAATCCCGGTGAAACTGACAAATCCCGGTGAAACTGACAAATCCCGGTGAAACTGACAAATCCCGGTGAAACTGACAAATCCCGGTGAAACTGACAAATCCCGGTGAAACTGACAAAATCCCGGTGAAACTGACAAATCCCGGTGAAACTGACAAATCCCGGTGAAACTGACAAAATCCCGGTGAAACTGACAAATCCCGGTGAAACTGACAAATCCCGGTGAAACTGACAAATCCCGGTGAAACTGACAAAATCCCGGTGAAACTGACAAATCCCGGTGAAACTGACAAATCCCGGTGAAACTGACAAATCCCGGTGAAACTGACAAAATCCCGGTGAAACTGACAAATCCCGGTGAAACTGACAAAATCCCGGTGAAACTGACAAAATCCCGGTGAAACTGACAAAATCCCGGTGAAACTGACAAATCCCGGTGAAACTGACAAATCCCGGTGAAACTGACAAATCCCGGTGAAACTGACAAAATCCCGGTGAAACTGACAAATCCCGGTGAAACTGACAAATCCCGGTGAAACTGACAAAATCCCGGTGAAACTGACAAATCCCGGTGAAACTGACAAATCCCGGTGAAACTGACAAATCCCGGTGAAACTGACAAATCCCGGTGAAACTGACAAAATCCCGGTGAAACTGACAAATCCCGGTGAAACTGACAAAATCCCGGTGAAACTGACAAATCCCGGTGAAACTGACAAATCCCGGTGAAACTGACAAATCCCGGTGAAACTGACAAATCCCGGTGAAACTGACAAATCCCGGTGAAACTGACAAATCCCGGTGAAACTGACAAATCCCGGTGAAACTGACAAAATCCCGGTGAAACTGACAAATCCCGGTGAAACTGACAAATCCCGGTGAAACTGACAAAATCCCGGTGAAACTGACAAAATCCCGGTGAAACTGACAAATCCCGGTGAAACTGACAAAATCCCGGTGAAACTGACAAATCCCGGTGAAACTGACAAAATCCCGGTGAAACTGACAAATCCCGGTGAAACTGACAAATCCCGGTGAAACTGACAAAATCCCGGTGAAACTGACAAATCCCGGTGAAACTGACAAATCCCGGTGAAACTGACAAATCCCGGTGAAACTGACAAATCCCGGTGAAACTGACAAATCCCGGTGAAACTGACAAATCCCGGTGAAACTGACAAATCCCGGTGAAACTGACAAATCCCGGTGAAACTGACAAAATCCCGGTGAAACTGACAAATCCCGGTGAAACTGACAAATCCCGGTGAAACTGACAAATCCCGGTGAAACTGACAAATCCCGGTGAAACTGACAAATCCCGGTGAAACTGACAAATCCCGGTGAAACTGACAAAATCCCGGTGAAACTGACAAATCCCGGTGAAACTGACAAATCCCGGTGAAACTGACAAAATCCCGGTGAAACTGACAAATCCCGGTGAAACTGACAAATCCCGGTGAAACTGACAAATCCCGGTGAAACTGACAAATCCCGGTGAAACTGACAAATCCCGGTGAAACTGACAAATCCCGGTGAAACTGACAAAATCCCGGTGAAACTGACAAAATCCCGGTGAAACTGACAAAATCCCGGTGAAACTGACAAATCCCGGTGAAACTGACAAAATCCCGGTGAAACTGACAAATCCCGGTGAAACTGACAAATCCCGGTGAAACTGACAAATCCCGGTGAAACTGACAAATCCCGGTGAAACTGACAAATCCCGGTGAAACTGACAAAATCCCGGTGAAACTGACAAATCCCGGTGAAACTGACAAATCCCGGTGAAACTGACAAATCCCGGTGAAACTGACAAATCCCGGTGAAACTGACAAAATCCCGGTGAAACTGACAAAATCCCGGTGAAACTGACAAATCCCGGTGAAACTGACAAAATCCCGGTGAAACTGACAAAATCCCGGTGAAACTGACAAATCCCGGTGAAACTGACAAATCCCGGTGAAACTGACAAATCCCGGTGAAACTGACAAAATCCCGGTGAAACTGACAAAATCCCGGTGAAACTGACAAATCCCGGTGAAACTGACAAAATCCCGGTGAAACTGACAAATCCCGGTGAAACTGACAAATCCCGGTGAAACTGACAAATCCCGGTGAAACTGACAAAATCCCGGTGAAACTGACAAATCCCGGTGAAACTGACAAATCCCGGTGAAACTGACAAATCCCGGTGAAACTGACAAATCCCGGTGAAACTGACAAAATCCCGGTGAAACTGACAAATCCCGGTGAAACTGACAAAATCCCGGTGAAACTGACAAATCCCGGTGAAACTGACAAAATCCCGGTGAAACTGACAAATCCCGGTGAAACTGACAAATCCCGGTGAAACTGACAAATCCCGGTGAAACTGACAAATCCCGGTGAAACTGACAAATCCCGGTGAAACTGACAAATCCCGGTGAAACTGACAAATCCCGGTGAAACTGACAAATCCCGGTGAAACTGACAAAATCCCGGTGAAACTGACAAAATCCCGGTGAAACTGACAAATCCCGGTGAAACTGACAAATCCCGGTGAAACTGACAAAATCCCGGTGAAACTGACAAAATCCCGGTGAAACTGACAAATCCCGGTGAAACTGACAAATCCCGGTGAAACTGACAAATCCCGGTGAAACTGACAAAATCCCGGTGAAACTGACAAATCCCGGTGAAACTGACAAATCCCGGTGAAACTGACAAATCCCGGTGAAACTGACAAATCCCGGTGAAACTGACAAATCCCGGTGAAACTGACAAATCCCGGTGAAACTGACAAATCCCGGTGAAACTGACAAATCCCGGTGAAACTGACAAAATCCCGGTGAAACTGACAAATCCCGGTGAAACTGACAAATCCCGGTGAAACTGACAAAATCCCGGTGAAACTGACAAATCCCGGTGAAACTGACAAATCCCGGTGAAACTGACAAATCCCGGTGAAACTGACAAAATCCCGGTGAAACTGACAAAATCCCGGTGAAACTGACAAATCCCGGTGAAACTGACAAAATCCCGGTGAAACTGACAAATCCCGGTGAAACTGACAAATCCCGGTGAAACTGACAAATCCCGGTGAAACTGACAAATCCCGGTGAAACTGACAAAATCCCGGTGAAACTGACAAATCCCGGTGAAACTGACAAAATCCCGGTGAAACTGACAAAATCCCGGTGAAACTGACAAAATCCCGGTGAAACTGACAAAATCCCGGTGAAACTGACAAATCCCGGTGAAACTGACAAATCCCGGTGAAACTGACAAATCCCGGTGAAACTGACAAATCCCGGTGAAACTGACAAATCCCGGTGAAACTGACAAATCCCGGTGAAACTGACAAATCCCGGTGAAACTGACAAATCCCGGTGAAACTGACAAATCCCGGTGAAACTGACAAATCCCGGTGAAACTGACAAAATCCCGGTGAAACTGACAAATCCCGGTGAAACTGACAAAATCCCGGTGAAACTGACAAATCCCGGTGAAACTGACAAATCCCGGTGAAACTGACAAATCCCGGTGAAACTGACAAAATCCCGGTGAAACTGACAAAATCCCGGTGAAACTGACAAATCCCGGTGAAACTGACAAATCCCGGTGAAACTGACAAATCCCGGTGAAACTGACAAATCCCGGTGAAACTGACAAAATCCCGGTGAAACTGACAAATCCCGGTGAAACTGACAAATCCCGGTGAAACTGACAAAATCCCGGTGAAACTGACAAATCCCGGTGAAACTGACAAATCCCGGTGAAACTGACAAATCCCGGTGAAACTGACAAAATCCCGGTGAAACTGACAAAATCCCGGTGAAACTGACAAAATCCCGGTGAAACTGACAAAATCCCGGTGAAACTGACAAAATCCCGGTGAAACTGACAAATCCCGGTGAAACTGACAAATCCCGGTGAAACTGACAAATCCCGGTGAAACTGACAAATCCCGGTGAAACTGACAAAATCCCGGTGAAACTGACAAAATCCCGGTGAAACTGACAAATCCCGGTGAAACTGACAAATCCCGGTGAAACTGACAAATCCCGGTGAAACTGACAAATCCCGGTGAAACTGACAAAATCCCGGTGAAACTGACAAAATCCCGGTGAAACTGACAAATCCCGGTGAAACTGACAAAATCCCGGTGAAACTGACAAATCCCGGTGAAACTGACAAATCCCGGTGAAACTGACAAATCCCGGTGAAACTGACAAAATCCCGGTGAAACTGACAAATCCCGGTGAAACTGACAAATCCCGGTGAAACTGACAAATCCCGGTGAAACTGACAAATCCCGGTGAAACTGACAAATCCCGGTGAAACTGACAAATCCCGGTGAAACTGACAAATCCCGGTGAAACTGACAAAATCCCGGTGAAACTGACAAATCCCGGTGAAACTGACAAAATCCCGGTGAAACTGACAAATCCCGGTGAAACTGACAAATCCCGGTGAAACTGACAAAATCCCGGTGAAACTGACAAAATCCCGGTGAAACTGACAAATCCCGGTGAAACTGACAAATCCCGGTGAAACTGACAAAATCCCGGTGAAACTGACAAATCCCGGTGAAACTGACAAATCCCGGTGAAACTGACAAATCCCGGTGAAACTGACAAAATCCCGGTGAAACTGACAAATCCCGGTGAAACTGACAAATCCCGGTGAAACTGACAAATCCCGGTGAAACTGACAAAATCCCGGTGAAACTGACAAATCCCGGTGAAACTGACAAAATCCCGGTGAAACTGACAAATCCCGGTGAAACTGACAAATCCCGGTGAAACTGACAAATCCCGGTGAAACTGACAAATCCCGGTGAAACTGACAAATCCCGGTGAAACTGACAAATCCCGGTGAAACTGACAAATCCCGGTGAAACTGACAAATCCCGGTGAAACTGACAAATCCCGGTGAAACTGACAAAATCCCGGTGAAACTGACAAATCCCGGTGAAACTGACAAATCCCGGTGAAACTGACAAAATCCCGGTGAAACTGACAAATCCCGGTGAAACTGACAAATCCCGGTGAAACTGACAAATCCCGGTGAAACTGACAAATCCCGGTGAAACTGACAAATCCCGGTGAAACTGACAAATCCCGGTGAAACTGACAAATCCCGGTGAAACTGACAAATCCCGGTGAAACTGACAAATCCCGGTGAAACTGACAAATCCCGGTGAAACTGACAAAATCCCGGTGAAACTGACAAATCCCGGTGAAACTGACAAATCCCGGTGAAACTGACAAATCCCGGTGAAACTGACAAATCCCGGTGAAACTGACAAATCCCGGTGAAACTGACAAATCCCGGTGAAACTGACAAATCCCGGTGAAACTGACAAATCCCGGTGAAACTGACAAAATCCCGGTGAAACTGACAAAATCCCGGTGAAACTGACAAAATCCCGGTGAAACTGACAAATCCCGGTGAAACTGACAAAATCCCGGTGAAACTGACAAATCCCGGTGAAACTGACAAATCCCGGTGAAACTGACAAAATCCCGGTGAAACTGACAAATCCCGGTGAAACTGACAAATCCCGGTGAAACTGACAAAATCCCGGTGAAACTGACAAATCCCGGTGAAACTGACAAATCCCGGTGAAACTGACAAATCCCGGTGAAACTGACAAATCCCGGTGAAACTGACAAATCCCGGTGAAACTGACAAATCCCGGTGAAACTGACAAATCCCGGTGAAACTGACAAATCCCGGTGAAACTGACAAATCCCGGTGAAACTGACAAATCCCGGTGAAACTGACAAATCCCGGTGAAACTGACAAATCCCGGTGAAACTGACAAATCCCGGTGAAACTGACAAATCCCGGTGAAACTGACAAATCCCGGTGAAACTGACAAAATCCCGGTGAAACTGACAAATCCCGGTGAAACTGACAAATCCCGGTGAAACTGACAAATCCCGGTGAAACTGACAAATCCCGGTGAAACTGACAAATCCCGGTGAAACTGACAAAATCCCGGTGAAACTGACAAATCCCGGTGAAACTGACAAAATCCCGGTGAAACTGACAAATCCCGGTGAAACTGACAAATCCCGGTGAAACTGACAAAATCCCGGTGAAACTGACAAATCCCGGTGAAACTGACAAAATCCCGGTGAAACTGACAAATCCCGGTGAAACTGACAAATCCCGGTGAAACTGACAAAATCCCGGTGAAACTGACAAATCCCGGTGAAACTGACAAAATCCCGGTGAAACTGACAAATCCCGGTGAAACTGACAAATCCCGGTGAAACTGACAAATCCCGGTGAAACTGACAAATCCCGGTGAAACTGACAAATCCCGGTGAAACTGACAAATCCCGGTGAAACTGACAAAATCCCGGTGAAACTGACAAATCCCGGTGAAACTGACAAATCCCGGTGAAACTGACAAATCCCGGTGAAACTGACAAATCCCGGTGAAACTGACAAATCCCGGTGAAACTGACAAAATCCCGGTGAAACTGACAAATCCCGGTGAAACTGACAAATCCCGGTGAAACTGACAAATCCCGGTGAAACTGACAAATCCCGGTGAAACTGACAAAATCCCGGTGAAACTGACAAAATCCCGGTGAAACTGACAAATCCCGGTGAAACTGACAAAATCCCGGTGAAACTGACAAATCCCGGTGAAACTGACAAATCCCGGTGAAACTGACAAATCCCGGTGAAACTGACAAAATCCCGGTGAAACTGACAAATCCCGGTGAAACTGACAAAATCCCGGTGAAACTGACAAATCCCGGTGAAACTGACAAATCCCGGTGAAACTGACAAATCCCGGTGAAACTGACAAATCCCGGTGAAACTGACAAAATCCCGGTGAAACTGACAAATCCCGGTGAAACTGACAAATCCCGGTGAAACTGACAAATCCCGGTGAAACTGACAAATCCCGGTGAAACTGACAAATCCCGGTGAAACTGACAAATCCCGGTGAAACTGACAAATCCCGGTGAAACTGACAAATCCCGGTGAAACTGACAAATCCCGGTGAAACTGACAAAATCCCGGTGAAACTGACAAATCCCGGTGAAACTGACAAATCCCGGTGAAACTGACAAATCCCGGTGAAACTGACAAATCCCGGTGAAACTGACAAATCCCGGTGAAACTGACAAATCCCGGTGAAACTGACAAATCCCGGTGAAACTGACAAAATCCCGGTGAAACTGACAAAATCCCGGTGAAACTGACAAATCCCGGTGAAACTGACAAATCCCGGTGAAACTGACAAAATCCCGGTGAAACTGACAAAATCCCGGTGAAACTGACAAATCCCGGTGAAACTGACAAATCCCGGTGAAACTGACAAATCCCGGTGAAACTGACAAATCCCGGTGAAACTGACAAAATCCCGGTGAAACTGACAAATCCCGGTGAAACTGACAAATCCCGGTGAAACTGACAAATCCCGGTGAAACTGACAAATCCCGGTGAAACTGACAAATCCCGGTGAAACTGACAAAATCCCGGTGAAACTGACAAATCCCGGTGAAACTGACAAATCCCGGTGAAACTGACAAAATCCCGGTGAAACTGACAAATCCCGGTGAAACTGACAAAATCCCGGTGAAACTGACAAATCCCGGTGAAACTGACAAAATCCCGGTGAAACTGACAAATCCCGGTGAAACTGACAAATCCCGGTGAAACTGACAAAATCCCGGTGAAACTGACAAAATCCCGGTGAAACTGACAAATCCCGGTGAAACTGACAAATCCCGGTGAAACTGACAAAATCCCGGTGAAACTGACAAATCCCGGTGAAACTGACAAAATCCCGGTGAAACTGACAAATCCCGGTGAAACTGACAAAATCCCGGTGAAACTGACAAAATCCCGGTGAAACTGACAAAATCCCGGTGAAACTGACAAAATCCCGGTGAAACTGACAAATCCCGGTGAAACTGACAAATCCCGGTGAAACTGACAAATCCCGGTGAAACTGACAAATCCCGGTGAAACTGACAAAATCCCGGTGAAACTGACAAAATCCCGGTGAAACTGACAAATCCCGGTGAAACTGACAAAATCCCGGTGAAACTGACAAAATCCCGGTGAAACTGACAAATCCCGGTGAAACTGACAAATCCCGGTGAAACTGACAAATCCCGGTGAAACTGACAAATCCCGGTGAAACTGACAAAATCCCGGTGAAACTGACAAATCCCGGTGAAACTGACAAAATCCCGGTGAAACTGACAAATCCCGGTGAAACTGACAAATCCCGGTGAAACTGACAAATCCCGGTGAAACTGACAAATCCCGGTGAAACTGACAAAATCCCGGTGAAACTGACAAATCCCGGTGAAACTGACAAATCCCGGTGAAACTGACAAAATCCCGGTGAAACTGACAAATCCCGGTGAAACTGACAAATCCCGGTGAAACTGACAAATCCCGGTGAAACTGACAAATCCCGGTGAAACTGACAAAATCCCGGTGAAACTGACAAAATCCCGGTGAAACTGACAAATCCCGGTGAAACTGACAAATCCCGGTGAAACTGACAAAATCCCGGTGAAACTGACAAAATCCCGGTGAAACTGACAAAATCCCGGTGAAACTGACAAATCCCGGTGAAACTGACAAATCCCGGTGAAACTGACAAATCCCGGTGAAACTGACAAAATCCCGGTGAAACTGACAAATCCCGGTGAAACTGACAAATCCCGGTGAAACTGACAAATCCCGGTGAAACTGACAAATCCCGGTGAAACTGACAAATCCCGGTGAAACTGACAAAATCCCGGTGAAACTGACAAATCCCGGTGAAACTGACAAATCCCGGTGAAACTGACAAATCCCGGTGAAACTGACAAATCCCGGTGAAACTGACAAAATCCCGGTGAAACTGACAAAATCCCGGTGAAACTGACAAATCCCGGTGAAACTGACAAAATCCCGGTGAAACTGACAAAATCCCGGTGAAACTGACAAATCCCGGTGAAACTGACAAAATCCCGGTGAAACTGACAAATCCCGGTGAAACTGACAAATCCCGGTGAAACTGACAAATCCCGGTGAAACTGACAAAATCCCGGTGAAACTGACAAATCCCGGTGAAACTGACAAAATCCCGGTGAAACTGACAAATCCCGGTGAAACTGACAAATCCCGGTGAAACTGACAAATCCCGGTGAAACTGACAAATCCCGGTGAAACTGACAAAATCCCGGTGAAACTGACAAATCCCGGTGAAACTGACAAAATCCCGGTGAAACTGACAAATCCCGGTGAAACTGACAAATCCCGGTGAAACTGACAAATCCCGGTGAAACTGACAAATCCCGGTGAAACTGACAAAATCCCGGTGAAACTGACAAATCCCGGTGAAACTGACAAATCCCGGTGAAACTGACAAAATCCCGGTGAAACTGACAAAATCCCGGTGAAACTGACAAAATCCCGGTGAAACTGACAAATCCCGGTGAAACTGACAAATCCCGGTGAAACTGACAAAATCCCGGTGAAACTGACAAATCCCGGTGAAACTGACAAAATCCCGGTGAAACTGACAAATCCCGGTGAAACTGACAAATCCCGGTGAAACTGACAAATCCCGGTGAAACTGACAAATCCCGGTGAAACTGACAAAATCCCGGTGAAACTGACAAATCCCGGTGAAACTGACAAATCCCGGTGAAACTGACAAATCCCGGTGAAACTGACAAAATCCCGGTGAAACTGACAAAATCCCGGTGAAACTGACAAAATCCCGGTGAAACTGACAAAATCCCGGTGAAACTGACAAAATCCCGGTGAAACTGACAAATCCCGGTGAAACTGACAAATCCCGGTGAAACTGACAAATCCCGGTGAAACTGACAAATCCCGGTGAAACTGACAAATCCCGGTGAAACTGACAAAATCCCGGTGAAACTGACAAATCCCGGTGAAACTGACAAATCCCGGTGAAACTGACAAATCCCGGTGAAACTGACAAATCCCGGTGAAACTGACAAAATCCCGGTGAAACTGACAAATCCCGGTGAAACTGACAAATCCCGGTGAAACTGACAAAATCCCGGTGAAACTGACAAATCCCGGTGAAACTGACAAATCCCGGTGAAACTGACAAATCCCGGTGAAACTGACAAAATCCCGGTGAAACTGACAAATCCCGGTGAAACTGACAAATCCCGGTGAAACTGACAAAATCCCGGTGAAACTGACAAATCCCGGTGAAACTGACAAATCCCGGTGAAACTGACAAAATCCCGGTGAAACTGACAAATCCCGGTGAAACTGACAAAATCCCGGTGAAACTGACAAATCCCGGTGAAACTGACAAATCCCGGTGAAACTGACAAAATCCCGGTGAAACTGACAAATCCCGGTGAAACTGACAAATCCCGGTGAAACTGACAAAATCCCGGTGAAACTGACAAAATCCCGGTGAAACTGACAAATCCCGGTGAAACTGACAAAATCCCGGTGAAACTGACAAATCCCGGTGAAACTGACAAAATCCCGGTGAAACTGACAAAATCCCGGTGAAACTGACAAATCCCGGTGAAACTGACAAAATCCCGGTGAAACTGACAAAATCCCGGTGAAACTGACAAATCCCGGTGAAACTGACAAAATCCCGGTGAAACTGACAAATCCCGGTGAAACTGACAAATCCCGGTGAAACTGACAAAATCCCGGTGAAACTGACAAATCCCGGTGAAACTGACAAAATCCCGGTGAAACTGACAAAATCCCGGTGAAACTGACAAATCCCGGTGAAACTGACAAATCCCGGTGAAACTGACAAATCCCGGTGAAACTGACAAAATCCCGGTGAAACTGACAAATCCCGGTGAAACTGACAAAATCCCGGTGAAACTGACAAATCCCGGTGAAACTGACAAATCCCGGTGAAACTGACAAAATCCCGGTGAAACTGACAAAATCCCGGTGAAACTGACAAAATCCCGGTGAAACTGACAAAATCCCGGTGAAACTGACAAATCCCGGTGAAACTGACAAAATCCCGGTGAAACTGACAAAATCCCGGTGAAACTGACAAAATCCCGGTGAAACTGACAAAATCCCGGTGAAACTGACAAATCCCGGTGAAACTGACAAAATCCCGGTGAAACTGACAAAATCCCGGTGAAACTGACAAATCCCGGTGAAACTGACAAATCCCGGTGAAACTGACAAATCCCGGTGAAACTGACAAATCCCGGTGAAACTGACAAATCCCGGTGAAACTGACAAAATCCCGGTGAAACTGACAAATCCCGGTGAAACTGACAAATCCCGGTGAAACTGACAAATCCCGGTGAAACTGACAAATCCCGGTGAAACTGACAAAATCCCGGTGAAACTGACAAATCCCGGTGAAACTGACAAATCCCGGTGAAACTGACAAATCCCGGTGAAACTGACAAAATCCCGGTGAAACTGACAAAATCCCGGTGAAACTGACAAATCCCGGTGAAACTGACAAATCCCGGTGAAACTGACAAATCCCGGTGAAACTGACAAAATCCCGGTGAAACTGACAAATCCCGGTGAAACTGACAAATCCCGGTGAAACTGACAAATCCCGGTGAAACTGACAAATCCCGGTGAAACTGACAAAATCCCGGTGAAACTGACAAATCCCGGTGAAACTGACAAATCCCGGTGAAACTGACAAATCCCGGTGAAACTGACAAATCCCGGTGAAACTGACAAATCCCGGTGAAACTGACAAATCCCGGTGAAACTGACAAATCCCGGTGAAACTGACAAAATCCCGGTGAAACTGACAAATCCCGGTGAAACTGACAAATCCCGGTGAAACTGACAAATCCCGGTGAAACTGACAAATCCCGGTGAAACTGACAAATCCCGGTGAAACTGACAAATCCCGGTGAAACTGACAAATCCCGGTGAAACTGACAAATCCCGGTGAAACTGACAAATCCCGGTGAAACTGACAAAATCCCGGTGAAACTGACAAATCCCGGTGAAACTGACAAATCCCGGTGAAACTGACAAATCCCGGTGAAACTGACAAATCCCGGTGAAACTGACAAATCCCGGTGAAACTGACAAATCCCGGTGAAACTGACAAATCCCGGTGAAACTGACAAATCCCGGTGAAACTGACAAATCCCGGTGAAACTGACAAATCCCGGTGAAACTGACAAATCCCGGTGAAACTGACAAAATCCCGGTGAAACTGACAAAATCCCGGTGAAACTGACAAATCCCGGTGAAACTGACAAAATCCCGGTGAAACTGACAAAATCCCGGTGAAACTGACAAAATCCCGGTGAAACTGACAAATCCCGGTGAAACTGACAAAATCCCGGTGAAACTGACAAATCCCGGTGAAACTGACAAATCCCGGTGAAACTGACAAATCCCGGTGAAACTGACAAATCCCGGTGAAACTGACAAAATCCCGGTGAAACTGACAAAATCCCGGTGAAACTGACAAATCCCGGTGAAACTGACAAATCCCGGTGAAACTGACAAATCCCGGTGAAACTGACAAATCCCGGTGAAACTGACAAATCCCGGTGAAACTGACAAATCCCGGTGAAACTGACAAATCCCGGTGAAACTGACAAATCCCGGTGAAACTGACAAATCCCGGTGAAACTGACAAATCCCGGTGAAACTGACAAAATCCCGGTGAAACTGACAAATCCCGGTGAAACTGACAAATCCCGGTGAAACTGACAAAATCCCGGTGAAACTGACAAATCCCGGTGAAACTGACAAATCCCGGTGAAACTGACAAAATCCCGGTGAAACTGACAAATCCCGGTGAAACTGACAAATCCCGGTGAAACTGACAAATCCCGGTGAAACTGACAAAATCCCGGTGAAACTGACAAATCCCGGTGAAACTGACAAAATCCCGGTGAAACTGACAAATCCCGGTGAAACTGACAAATCCCGGTGAAACTGACAAAATCCCGGTGAAACTGACAAATCCCGGTGAAACTGACAAATCCCGGTGAAACTGACAAAATCCCGGTGAAACTGACAAATCCCGGTGAAACTGACAAATCCCGGTGAAACTGACAAATCCCGGTGAAACTGACAAATCCCGGTGAAACTGACAAAATCCCGGTGAAACTGACAAAATCCCGGTGAAACTGACAAATCCCGGTGAAACTGACAAAATCCCGGTGAAACTGACAAAATCCCGGTGAAACTGACAAATCCCGGTGAAACTGACAAAATCCCGGTGAAACTGACAAATCCCGGTGAAACTGACAAATCCCGGTGAAACTGACAAATCCCGGTGAAACTGACAAATCCCGGTGAAACTGACAAATCCCGGTGAAACTGACAAAATCCCGGTGAAACTGACAAATCCCGGTGAAACTGACAAATCCCGGTGAAACTGACAAATCCCGGTGAAACTGACAAAATCCCGGTGAAACTGACAAATCCCGGTGAAACTGACAAATCCCGGTGAAACTGACAAATCCCGGTGAAACTGACAAAATCCCGGTGAAACTGACAAAATCCCGGTGAAACTGACAAATCCCGGTGAAACTGACAAATCCCGGTGAAACTGACAAATCCCGGTGAAACTGACAAATCCCGGTGAAACTGACAAATCCCGGTGAAACTGACAAATCCCGGTGAAACTGACAAATCCCGGTGAAACTGACAAATCCCGGTGAAACTGACAAATCCCGGTGAAACTGACAAAATCCCGGTGAAACTGACAAAATCCCGGTGAAACTGACAAATCCCGGTGAAACTGACAAATCCCGGTGAAACTGACAAATCCCGGTGAAACTGACAAAATCCCGGTGAAACTGACAAATCCCGGTGAAACTGACAAATCCCGGTGAAACTGACAAAATCCCGGTGAAACTGACAAATCCCGGTGAAACTGACAAATCCCGGTGAAACTGACAAATCCCGGTGAAACTGACAAAATCCCGGTGAAACTGACAAAATCCCGGTGAAACTGACAAATCCCGGTGAAACTGACAAATCCCGGTGAAACTGACAAATCCCGGTGAAACTGACAAAATCCCGGTGAAACTGACAAATCCCGGTGAAACTGACAAATCCCGGTGAAACTGACAAATCCCGGTGAAACTGACAAATCCCGGTGAAACTGACAAATCCCGGTGAAACTGACAAATCCCGGTGAAACTGACAAATCCCGGTGAAACTGACAAATCCCGGTGAAACTGACAAAATCCCGGTGAAACTGACAAATCCCGGTGAAACTGACAAAATCCCGGTGAAACTGACAAATCCCGGTGAAACTGACAAATCCCGGTGAAACTGACAAATCCCGGTGAAACTGACAAATCCCGGTGAAACTGACAAATCCCGGTGAAACTGACAAAATCCCGGTGAAACTGACAAAATCCCGGTGAAACTGACAAAATCCCGGTGAAACTGACAAATCCCGGTGAAACTGACAAATCCCGGTGAAACTGACAAATCCCGGTGAAACTGACAAAATCCCGGTGAAACTGACAAATCCCGGTGAAACTGACAAAATCCCGGTGAAACTGACAAAATCCCGGTGAAACTGACAAATCCCGGTGAAACTGACAAAATCCCGGTGAAACTGACAAAATCCCGGTGAAACTGACAAAATCCCGGTGAAACTGACAAATCCCGGTGAAACTGACAAATCCCGGTGAAACTGACAAATCCCGGTGAAACTGACAAAATCCCGGTGAAACTGACAAATCCCGGTGAAACTGACAAAATCCCGGTGAAACTGACAAATCCCGGTGAAACTGACAAATCCCGGTGAAACTGACAAATCCCGGTGAAACTGACAAATCCCGGTGAAACTGACAAATCCCGGTGAAACTGACAAATCCCGGTGAAACTGACAAAATCCCGGTGAAACTGACAAAATCCCGGTGAAACTGACAAATCCCGGTGAAACTGACAAATCCCGGTGAAACTGACAAATCCCGGTGAAACTGACAAATCCCGGTGAAACTGACAAAATCCCGGTGAAACTGACAAATCCCGGTGAAACTGACAAATCCCGGTGAAACTGACAAATCCCGGTGAAACTGACAAATCCCGGTGAAACTGACAAATCCCGGTGAAACTGACAAATCCCGGTGAAACTGACAAAATCCCGGTGAAACTGACAAATCCCGGTGAAACTGACAAATCCCGGTGAAACTGACAAATCCCGGTGAAACTGACAAAATCCCGGTGAAACTGACAAATCCCGGTGAAACTGACAAAATCCCGGTGAAACTGACAAATCCCGGTGAAACTGACAAATCCCGGTGAAACTGACAAATCCCGGTGAAACTGACAAATCCCGGTGAAACTGACAAAATCCCGGTGAAACTGACAAATCCCGGTGAAACTGACAAATCCCGGTGAAACTGACAAATCCCGGTGAAACTGACAAAATCCCGGTGAAACTGACAAATCCCGGTGAAACTGACAAATCCCGGTGAAACTGACAAATCCCGGTGAAACTGACAAATCCCGGTGAAACTGACAAAATCCCGGTGAAACTGACAAATCCCGGTGAAACTGACAAATCCCGGTGAAACTGACAAATCCCGGTGAAACTGACAAAATCCCGGTGAAACTGACAAATCCCGGTGAAACTGACAAATCCCGGTGAAACTGACAAATCCCGGTGAAACTGACAAATCCCGGTGAAACTGACAAAATCCCGGTGAAACTGACAAAATCCCGGTGAAACTGACAAAATCCCGGTGAAACTGACAAATCCCGGTGAAACTGACAAAATCCCGGTGAAACTGACAAAATCCCGGTGAAACTGACAAATCCCGGTGAAACTGACAAAATCCCGGTGAAACTGACAAATCCCGGTGAAACTGACAAATCCCGGTGAAACTGACAAATCCCGGTGAAACTGACAAAATCCCGGTGAAACTGACAAAATCCCGGTGAAACTGACAAATCCCGGTGAAACTGACAAATCCCGGTGAAACTGACAAATCCCGGTGAAACTGACAAATCCCGGTGAAACTGACAAATCCCGGTGAAACTGACAAATCCCGGTGAAACTGACAAATCCCGGTGAAACTGACAAATCCCGGTGAAACTGACAAATCCCGGTGAAACTGACAAATCCCGGTGAAACTGACAAATCCCGGTGAAACTGACAAAATCCCGGTGAAACTGACAAATCCCGGTGAAACTGACAAATCCCGGTGAAACTGACAAATCCCGGTGAAACTGACAAATCCCGGTGAAACTGACAAAATCCCGGTGAAACTGACAAATCCCGGTGAAACTGACAAATCCCGGTGAAACTGACAAATCCCGGTGAAACTGACAAATCCCGGTGAAACTGACAAATCCCGGTGAAACTGACAAATCCCGGTGAAACTGACAAATCCCGGTGAAACTGACAAATCCCGGTGAAACTGACAAATCCCGGTGAAACTGACAAAATCCCGGTGAAACTGACAAATCCCGGTGAAACTGACAAAATCCCGGTGAAACTGACAAATCCCGGTGAAACTGACAAATCCCGGTGAAACTGACAAATCCCGGTGAAACTGACAAATCCCGGTGAAACTGACAAAATCCCGGTGAAACTGACAAAATCCCGGTGAAACTGACAAATCCCGGTGAAACTGACAAATCCGGTGAAACTGACAAATCCCGGTGAAACTGACAAATCCCGGTGAAACTGACAAATCCCGGTGAAACTGACAAATCCCGGTGAAACTGACAAATCCCGGTGAAACTGACAAAATCCCGGTGAAACTGACAAATCCCGGTGAAACTGACAAAATCCCGGTGAAACTGACAAAATCCCGGTGAAACTGACAAAATCCCGGTGAAACTGACAAATCCCGGTGAAACTGACAAATCCCGGTGAAACTGACAAAATCCCGGTGAAACTGACAAAATCCCGGTGAAACTGACAAATCCCGGTGAAACTGACAAAATCCCGGTGAAACTGACAAATCCCGGTGAAACTGACAAAATCCCGGTGAAACTGACAAATCCCGGTGAAACTGACAAAATCCCGGTGAAACTGACAAAATCCCGGTGAAACTGACAAATCCCGGTGAAACTGACAAAATCCCGGTGAAACTGACAAATCCCGGTGAAACTGACAAAATCCCGGTGAAACTGACAAAATCCCGGTGAAACTGACAAATCCCGGTGAAACTGACAAATCCCGGTGAAACTGACAAATCCCGGTGAAACTGACAAAATCCCGGTGAAACTGACAAAATCCCGGTGAAACTGACAAATCCCGGTGAAACTGACAAATCCCGGTGAAACTGACAAATCCCGGTGAAACTGACAAATCCCGGTGAAACTGACAAATCCCGGTGAAACTGACAAAATCCCGGTGAAACTGACAAATCCGGTGAAACTGACAAATCCCGGTGAAACTGACAAAATCCCGGTGAAACTGACAAATCCCGGTGAAACTGACAAATCCCGGTGAAACTGACAAAATCCCGGTGAAACTGACAAAATCCCGGTGAAACTGACAAATCCGGTGAAACTGACAAATCCCGGTGAAACTGACAAATCCCGGTGAAACTGACAAATCCCGGTGAAACTGACAAATCCCGGTGAAACTGACAAATCCGGTGAAACTGACAAAATCCCGGTGAAACTGACAAATCCCGGTGAAACTGACAAATCCCGGTGAAACTGACAAATCCCGGTGAAACTGACAAATCCCGGTGAAACTGACAAATCCCGGTGAAACTGACAAAATCCCGGTGAAACTGACAAATCCCGGTGAAACTGACAAATCCCGGTGAAACTGACAAAATCCCGGTGAAACTGACAAATCCCGGTGAAACTGACAAAATCCCGGTGAAACTGACAAAATCCCGGTGAAACTGACAAATCCCGGTGAAACTGACAAATCCCGGTGAAACTGACAAAATCCCGGTGAAACTGACAAATCCCGGTGAAACTGACAAAATCCCGGTGAAACTGACAAAATCCCGGTGAAACTGACAAATCCCGGTGAAACTGACAAAATCCCGGTGAAACTGACAAAATCCCGGTGAAACTGACAAAATCCCGGTGAAACTGACAAAATCCCGGTGAAACTGACAAATCCCGGTGAAACTGACAAAATCCCGGTGAAACTGACAAAATCCCGGTGAAACTGACAAAATCCCGGTGAAACTGACAAATCCCGGTGAAACTGACAAATCCCGGTGAAACTGACAAAATCCCGGTGAAACTGACAAAATCCCGGTGAAACTGACAAAATCCCGGTGAAACTGACAAAATCCCGGTGAAACTGACAAATCCCGGTGAAACTGACAAATCCCGGTGAAACTGACAAATCCCGGTGAAACTGACAAAATCCCGGTGAAACTGACAAATCCCGGTGAAACTGACAAAATCCCGGTGAAACTGACAAAATCCCGGTGAAACTGACAAATCCCGGTGAAACTGACAAATCCCGGTGAAACTGACAAATCCCGGTGAAACTGACAAATCCCGGTGAAACTGACAAAATCCCGGTGAAACTGACAAAATCCCGGTGAAACTGACAAAATCCCGGTGAAACTGACAAATCCCGGTGAAACTGACAAAATCCCGGTGAAACTGACAAATCCCGGTGAAACTGACAAATCCCGGTGAAACTGACAAAATCCCGGTGAAACTGACAAAATCCCGGTGAAACTGACAAATCCCGGTGAAACTGACAAATCCCGGTGAAACTGACAAATCCCGGTGAAACTGACAAATCCCGGTGAAACTGACAAAATCCCGGTGAAACTGACAAATCCGGTGAAACTGACAAAATCCCGGTGAAACTGACAAATCCCGGTGAAACTGACAAATCCCGGTGAAACTGACAAATCCTGGTGAAACTGACAAATCCCGGTGAAACTGACAAAATCCCGGTGAAACTGACAAAATCCCGGTGAAACTGACAAATCCCGGTGAAACTGACAAAATCCCGGTGAAACTGACAAAATCCCGGTGAAACTGACAAATCCCGGTGAAACTGACAAAATCCCGGTGAAACTGACAAAATCCCGGTGAAACTGACAAATCCCGGTGAAACTGACAAAATCCGGTGAAACTGACAAATCCCGGTGAAACTGACAAATCCCGGTGAAACTGACAAATCCCGGTGAAACTGACAAATCCCGGTGAAACTGACAAATCCCGGTGAAACTGACAAAATCCCGGTGAAACTGACAAAAATCCCGGTGAAACTGACAAAATCCCGGTGAAACTGACAAATCCCGGTGAAACTGACAAATCCCGGTGAAACTGACAAATCCCGGTGAAACTGACAAAATCCCGGTGAAACTGACAAAATCCCGGTGAAACTGACAAATCCCGGTGAAACTGACAAATCCCGGTGAAACTGACAAATCCCGGTGAAACTGACAAAATCCCGGTGAAACTGACAAAATCCCGGTGAAACTGACAAAAATCCCGGTGAAACTGACAAATCCCGGTGAAACTGACAAAATCCCGGTGAAACTGACAAATCCCGGTGAAACTGACAAATCCGGTGAAACTGACAAATCCCGGTGAAACTGACAAATCCCGGTGAAACTGACAAATCCCGGTGAAACTGACAAAATCCCGGTGAAACTGACAAATCCCGGTGAAACTGACAAATCCCGGTGAAACTGACAAATCCCGGTGAAACTGACAAATCCCGGTGAAACTGACAAAATCCCGGTGAAACTGACAAAATCCCGGTGAAAACTGACAAAATCCCGGTGAAACTGACAAAATCCCGGTGAAACTGACAAAATCCCGGTGAAACTGACAAATCCCGGTGAAACTGACAAATCCCGGTGAAACTGACAAAATCCCGGTGAAACTGACAAATCCCGGTGAAACTGACAAAATCCCGGTGAAACTGACAAATCCCGGTGAAACTGACAAATCCCGGTGAAACTGACAAATCCCGGTGAAACTGACAAATCCGGTGAAACTGACAAAATCCCGGTGAAACTGACAAATCCCGGTGAAACTGACAAATCCCGGTGAAACTGACAAAATCCCGGTGAAACTGACAAATCCCGGTGAAACTGACAAAATCCCGGTGAAACTGACAAAATCCCGGTGAAACTGACAAATCCCGGTGAAACTGACAAAATCCCGGTGAAACTGACAAAATCCCGGTGAAACTGACAAAATCCCGGTGAAACTGACAAAATCCCGGTGAAACTGACAAATCCCGGTGAAACTGACAAATCCCGGTGAAACTGACAAATCCCGGTGAAACTGACAAAATCCGGTGAAACTGACAAATCCCGGTGAAACTGACAAAATCCGGTGAAACTGACAAAATCCCGGTGAAACTGACAAATCCCGGTGAAACTGACAAATCCCGGTGAAACTGACAAAATCCCGGTGAAACTGACAAATCCCGGTGAATGACAAAATCCCGGTGAAACTGACAAAATCCCGGTGAAACTGACAAATCCCGGTGAAACTGACAAAATCCCGGTGAAACTGACAAAATCCCGGTGAAACTGACAAAATCCCGGTGAAACTGACAAATCCCGGTGAAACTGACAAAATCCCGGTGAAACTGACAAATCCCGGTGAAACTGACAAAATCCCGGTGAAACTGACAAATCCCGGTGAAACTGACAAAATCCCGGTGAAACTGACAAATCCCGGTGAAACTGACAAAATCCGGTGAAACTGACAAAATCCCGGTGAAACTGACAAATCCCGGTGAAACTGACAAAATCCCGGTGAAACTGACAAAATCCCGGTGAAACTGACAAAATCCCGGTGAAACTGACAAATCCCGGTGAAACTGACAAAATCCCGGTGAAACTGACAAATCCCGGTGAAACTGAAAATCCCGGTGAAACAACAATCCCGGTGAAACTGACAAATCCCGGTGAAACTGACAAATCCCGGTGAAACTGACAAATCCGGTGAAACTGACAAAATCCCGGTGAAACTGACAAAATCCCGGTGAAACTGACAAAATCCCGGTGAAACTGACAAATCCCGGTGAAACTGACAAAATCCCGGTGAAACTGACAAATCCCGGTGAAACTGACAAATCCCGGTGAAACTGACAAATCCCGGTGAAACTGACAAAATCCCGGTGAAACTGACAAATCCCCGGTGAAACTGACAAAATCCCGGTGAAACTGACAAATCCCGGTGAAACTGACAAAATCCCGGTGAAACTGACAAATCCCGGTGAAACTGACAAATCCCGGTGAAACTGACAAAATCCCGTGAAACTGACAAAATCCGGTGAAACTGACAAATCCCGGTGAAACTGACAAATCCCGGTGAAACTGACAAAATCCCGGTGAAAACTGACAAATCCCGGTGAAACTGACAAATCCGGTGAAAATGACAAATCCCGGTGAAACTGACAAATCCCGGTGAAACTGACAAATCCGGTGAAACTGACAAAATCCCGGTGAACTGACAAATCCGTGAAACTGACAAAATCCCGGTGAAACTGACAAAATCCCGGTGAAACTGACAAAATCCCGGTGAAACTGACAAAATCCCGGTGAAACTGACAAATCCCGGTGAAACTGACAAATCCCGGTGAAACTGACAAATCCGGTGAAACTGACAAAATCCCGGTGAAACTGACAAAATCCCGGTGAAACTGACAAATCCCGGTGAAACTGACAAATCCCGGTGAAACTGACAAAACCCGGTGAAACTGACAAATCCCGGTGAAACTGAACAAATCCGGTGAAACTGACAAAATCCCGGTGAAACTGACAAAAATCCCGGTGAAACTGACAATCCCGGTGAAACTGACAAAATCCCGGTGAAACTGACAAATCCGGTGAAACTGACAAAATCCCCGGTGAAAACTGACAAATCCGGTGAAACTGACAAAATCCCGGTGAAACTGACAAATCCGGTGAAACTGACAAATCCCGGTGAAACTGACAAAATCCCGGTGAAACTGACAAATCCCGGTGAAACTGACAAATCCCGGTGAAACTGACAAAATCCCGGTGAAACTGACAAAATCCCGGTGAAACTGACAAAATCCCGGTGAAACTGACAAATCCCGGTGAAACTGACAAAATCCGGTGAAACTGACAAATCCGGTGAAACTGACAAAATCCGGTGAAACTGACAAAATCCGGTGAAACTGACAAAATCCCGGTGAA
>CAAHFI010987792.1:0-13017 GCA_900893395.1 Euglena gracilis
CGCAGAGCGCTCATTTTAGAAGCGCCGACCGCGGTCGTTTTCGCCCGAAATGACGAAAAAAACGTTTTTGGGGCGTCCGTTGCCCAAGTGCTATTTTGCGCCTCCCGGCCGGTTAACGCTGCGTTTTGCGCACGCCCGCCGCAGGCAAATTGCGCCTGTCGCCCCGCCGCGTCAACAATCAGGTAAAGGATCGCCGACCTCTAGTGGGGCAGAGCGCTCATTTTGGAGGCCGCGCGGCGTTTTCGCCGAAAACCGAAAAAGACGTTTTTGGGGGTCCGTTGCGTGCTATTTGCGCCTCCCGGCGGTAACGCTGCGTTTTACGCACGCCCGCCGCGGGCAAAATTGCGCCTATCCGCCCGCCGCCCTTCGCAACAATTAGGTAAAGGATCGCCGACCTCTAGCCGGGGCAGAGCGCTCGTTTTTGGAGCGCCGGCGCAGCCGATTTCGGCCGAAAACGGCCGAAAAATGACGTTTTTGGGCGTCCGTTTACGTGCTATTTTGCGCCTCCCGGGCGGTAACGGCTGCGTTTTACGCACGCCCGCCGCGGGCAAAATTGCGCCTATCCGCCCGCCGCCCTTCGCAACAATTAGGTAAAGGATCGCCGACCTCTAGCCGGGGCAGAGCGCTCGTTTTTGGAGCGCCGGCGCAGCCGATTTCGGCCGAAAACGGCCGAAAAATGACGTTTTCGGGGGTCCGTTTACGTGCTATTTTGCGCCTCCCGGCGGTAACGCTGCGTTTTACGCACGCCCGCGCGGGCAAAATTGCGCCTATCCGCCCGCCGCCCTTCGCAACATTAGGTAAAGGATCGCCGACCTCTAGCCGGGGCAGAGCGCTCGTTTTTGGAGCGCCGGCGCAGCCGATTTCGGCCGAAAACGGCCGAAAAATGACGTTTTTGGGGCGTCCGTTTTACGTGCTATTTTGCGCCTCCCGGGCGTAACGCTGCGTTTTACGCACGCCCGCCGCGGCAAAATTGCGCCTATCCGCCCGCCGCCCTTCGCAACAATTAGGTAAAGGATCGCCGACCTCTAGCCGGGGCAGAGCGCTCGTTTTTGGAGCGCCGCGCAGCCGATTTCGGCCGAAAACGGCCGAAAAATGACGTTTTTGGGGCGTCCGTTGGTGCTATTTTGCGCCTCCCGGGCGGTAACGCTGCGTTTTACGCACGCCCGCCGCGGGCAAAATTGCGCCTATCCGCCCGCCGCCCTTCGCAACATTAGGTAAAGGATCGCCGACCTCTAGCCGGGGCAGAGCGCTCGTTTTTGGAGCGCCGCGCAGCCGATTTCGGCCGAAAACGGCCGAAAAATGACGTTTTTGGGGGTCCGTTTTACGTGCTATTTTGCGCCTCCCGGGCGGTAACGGCTGCGTTTTACGCACGCCCGCCGCGGGCAAAATTGCGCCTATCCGCCCGCCGCCCTTCGCAACAATTAGGTAAAGGATCGCCGACCTCTAGCCGGGGCAGAGCGCTCGTTTTTGGAGCGCCGGCGCAGCCGATTTCGGCCGAAAACGGCCGAAAAATGACGTTTTTGGGGTCCGTTACGTGCTATTTTGCGCCTCCCGGGTAACGGCTGCGTTTTACGCACGCCCGCCGCGGGCAAAATTGCGCCTATCCGCCCGCCGCCCTTCGCAACAATTAGGTAAAGGATCGCCGACCTCTAGCCGGGGCAGAGCGCTCGTTTTTGGAGCGCCGGCGCAGCCGATTTCGGCCGAAAACGGCCGAAAAATGACGTTTTTGGGGCGTCCGTTACGTGCTATTTTGCGCCTCCCGGGCGGTAACGGCTGCGTTTTACGCACGCCGCCGCGGGCAAAATTGCGCCTATCCGCCCGCCGCCCTTCGCAACAATTAGGTAAAGGATCGCCGACCTCTAGCCGGGGCAGAGCGCTCGTTTTTGGAGCGCCGGCGCCGATTTCGGCCGAAAACGGCCGAAAAATGACGTTTTTGGGGGTCCGTTTTACGTGCTATTTTGCGCCTCCCGGGCGGTAACGCTGCGTTTTACGCACGCCCGCCGCGGGCAAAATTGCGCCTATCCGCCCGCCGCCCTTCGCAACAATTAGGTAAAGGATCGCCGACCTCTAGCCGGGGCAGAGCGCTCGTTTTTGGAGGCCGGCGCAGCCGATTTCGGCCGAAAACGGCCGAAAAATGACGTCCGTTTTACGTGCTATTTTGCGCCTCCCGGGCGGTAACGCTGCGTTTTACGCACGCCCGCCGCGGGCAAAATTGCGCCTATCCGCCCGCCGCCCTTCGCAACAATTAGGTAAAGGATCGCCGACCTCTAGCCGGGGCAGAGCGCTCGTTTTTGGAGCGCCGGCGCAGCCGATTTCGGCCGAAAACGGCCGAAAAATGACGTTTTTCGGGGTGTCGTGGTTTACGTGCTATTTTGCGCCTCCCGGGCGGTAACGCTGCGTTTTACGCACGCCCGCCGCGGGCAAAATTGCGCCTATCCGCCCGCCGCCCTTCGCAACAATTAGGTAAAGGATCGCCGACCTCTAGCCGGGGCAGAGCGCTCGTTTTTGGAGGCCGGCGCAGCCGATTTCGGCCGAAAACGGCCGAAAAATGACGTTTTTCGGGTGTCCGTGTTTACGTGCTATTTTGCGCCTCCCGGGCGGTAACGGCTGCGTTTTACGCACGCCCGCCGCGGGAAAATTGCGCCTATCCGCCCGCCGCCCTTCGCAACAATTAGGTAAAGGATCGCCGACCTCTAGCCGGGGCAGAGCGCTCGTTTTTGGAGGCCGGCGCAGCCGATTTCGGCCGAAAACGGCCGAAAAATGACGTTTTTCGGGTCCGTGGTTTACGTGCTATTTTGCGCCTCCCGGCGGTAACGCTGCGTTTTACGCACGCCCGCCCGGGCAAAATTGCGCCTATCCGCCGCCGCCCTTCGCAACAATTAGGTAAAGGATCGCCGACCTCTAGCCGGGGCAGAGCGCTCGTTTTTGGAGCGCGGCGCAGCCGATTTCGGCCGAAAACGGCCGAAAAATGACGTTTTTGGTGTCCGTGGTTACGTGCTATTTTGCGCCTCCCGGGCGGTAACGGCTGCGTTTTACGCACGCCCCGCGGGCAAAATTGCGCCTATCCGCCCGCCCTTCGCAACAATTAGGTAAAGGATCGCCGACCTCTAGCCGGGGCAGAGCGCTCGTTTTTGGAGCGCCGGCGCAGCCGATTTCGGCCGAAAACGGCCGAAAAATGACGTTTTCGGGGTGTCCGTGTTTACGTGCTATTTTGCGCCTCCCGGGCGGTAACGGCTGCGTTTTACGCACGCCCGCCGCGGGCAAAATTGCGCCTATCCGCCCGCCGCCCTTCGCAACAATTAGGTAAAGGATCGCCGACCTCTAGCCGGGGCAGAGCGCTCGTTTTTGGAGCGCCGGCGCAGCCGATTTCGGCCGAAAACGGCCGAAAAATGACGTTTTTGGGTTCCGTGGTTTACGTGCTATTTTGCGCCTCCCGGGCGGTAACGGCTGCGTTTTACGCACGCCCGCCGCGGGCAAAATTGCGCCTATCCGCCCGCCGCCCTTCGCAACAATTAGGTAAAGGATCGCCGACCTCTAGCCGGGGCAGAGCGCTCGTTTTTGGAGCGCCGGCGCAGCCGATTTCGGCCGAAAACGGCCGAAAAATGACGTTTTTCGGGTGTCCGTTTTACGTGCTATTTTGCGCCTCCCGGGCGGTAACGGCTGTTTTACGCACGCCCGCCGCGGGCAAAATTGCGCCTATCCGCCCGCCGCCCTTCGCAACAATTAGGTAAAGGATCGCCGACCTCTAGCCGGGGCAGAGCGCTCGTTTTTGGAGCGCCGGCGCAGCCGATTTCGGCCGAAAACGGCCGAAAAATGACGTTTTTCGGTGTCCGTGTTTACGTGCTATTTTGCGCCTCCCGGGCGGTAACGGCTGCGTTTTACGCACGCCCGCCGCGGGCAAAATTGCGCCTATCCGCCCGCCGCCCTTCGCAACAATTAGGTAAAGGATCGCCGACCTCTAGCCGGGGCAGAGCGCTCGTTTTTGGAGCGCCGGCGCAGCCGATTTCGGCCGAAAACGGCCGAAAAATGACGTTTTTCGGGTGTCCGTTTTACGTGCTATTTTGCGCCTCCCGGGCGGTAACGGCTGCGTTTTACGCACGCCCGCCGCGGGCAAAATTGCGCCTATCCCCGCCGCCCTTCGCAACAATTAGGTAAAGGATCGCCGACCTCTAGCCGGGGCAGAGCGCTCGTTTTTGGAGGCCGGCGCAGCCGATTTCGGCCGAAAACGGCCGAAAAATGACGTTTTTCGGGTGTCCGTGTTACGTGCTATTTTGCGCCTCCCGGGCGGTAACGGCTGCGTTTTACGCACGCCCGCCGCGGGCAAAATTGCGCCTATCCGCCCGCCGCCCTTCGCAACAATTAGGTAAAGGATCGCCGACCTCTAGCCGGGGCAGAGCGCTCGTTTTTGGAGCGCCGGCGCAGCCGATTTCGGCCGAAAACGGCCGAAAAATGACGTTTTTCGGGTGTCCGTGTTTACGTGCTATTTTGCGCCTCCCGGGCGGTAACGGCTGCGTTTTACGCACGCCCGCCGCGGGCAAAATTGCGCCTATCCGCCCGCCGCCCTTCGCAACAATTAGGTAAAGGATCGCCGACCTCTAGCCGGGGCAGAGCGCTCGTTTTGGAGCGCCGGCGCAGCCGATTTCGGCCGAAAACGGCCGAAAAATGACGTTTTTCGGGTGTCCGTTTTACGTGCTATTTTGCGCCTCCGGGCGGTAACGGCTGCGTTTTACGCACGCCCGCCGCGGGCAAAATTGCGCCTATCCGCCCGCCGCCCTTCGCAACAATTAGGTAAAGGATCGCCGACCTCTAGCCGGGGCAGAGCGCTCGTTTTGGAGCGCCGGCGCAGCCGATTTCGGCCGAAAACGGCCGAAAAATGACGTTTTTGGGGTGTCCGTTTTACGTGCTATTTTGCGCCTCCCGGGCGGTAACGGCTGCGTTTTACGCACGCGCCGCGGGCAAAATTGCGCCTATCCGCCGCCGCCCTTCGCAACAATTAGGTAAAGGATCGCCGACCTCTAGCCGGGGCAGAGCGCTCGTTTTTGGAGCGAGCCGATTTCGGCCGAAAACGGCCGAAAAATGACGTTTTTCGGGGTGTCGTGGTTTACGTGCTATTTTGCGCCTCCCGGGCGGTAACGGCTGCGTTTACGCACGCCCGGCGGGCAAAATTGCGCCTATCCGCCCGCCGCCCTTCGCAACAATTAGGTAAAGGATCGCCGACCTCTAGCCGGGGCAGAGCGCTCGTTTTTGGAGGCCGGCGCAGCCGATTTCGGCCGAAAACGGCCGAAAAATGACGTTTTGGGGTGTCGTGTTCGTGCTATTTTGCGCCTCCCGGGCGGTAACGGCTGCGTTTTACGCACGCCCGCCGCGCAAAATTGCGCCTATCCGCCCGCCGCCCTTCGCAACAATTAGGTAAAGGATCGCGACCTCTAGCCGGGGCAGAGCGCTCGTTTTTGGAGGCCGGCGCAGCCGATTTCGGCCGAAAACGGCCGAAAAAGACGTTTTTCGGGGTGTCCGTGGTTTACGTGCTATTTTGCGCCCCCGGGCGGTAACGGCTGCGTTTTACGCACGCCCGCCGCGGGCAAAATGCGCCTATCCGCCCGCCGCCCTTCGCAACAATTAGGTAAAGGATCGCCGACCTCTAGCCGGGGCAGAGCGCTCGTTTTTGGAGCGCCGGGCAGCCGATTTCGGCCGAAACGGCCGAAAAATGACGTTTTTGGGGTTCGTGGTTTACGTGCTATTTTGCGCCTCCCGGGCGGTAACGGCTGCGTTTTACGCACGCCCGCGGGCAAAATTGCGCCTATCCGCCCGCCGCCCTTCGCAACAATTAGGTAAAGGATCGCCGACCGCTCGTTTTTGGAGCGCCGGCGCAGCCGATTTCGGCCGAAAACGGCCGAAAAAATGACGTTTTTGGGGTTCCGTGGTTTACGTGCTATTTTGCGCCTCCCGGGCGGTAACGGCTGCGTTTTACGCACGCCCGCCGCGGGCAAAATTGCGCTATCCGCCCGCCGCCCTTCGCAACAATTAGTAAAGGATCGCCGACCTCTAGCCGGGGCAGAGCGCTCGTTTTTGGAGCGCCGGCGCAGCCGATTTCGGCCGAAAACGGCCGAAAAATGACGTTTTCGGGTGTCGTGTTTACGTGCTATTTGCGCTCCGGCGGTAAACGCTGCGTTTTACGCACGCCGCGCGGGCAAAATTGCGCCTATCCGCCCGCCGCCCTTCGCAACAATAGGTAAAGGATCGCCGACCTCTAGCCGGGGCAGAGCGCTCGTTTTTGGAGCGCCGGCGCAGCCGATTTCGGCCGAAAACGGCCGAAAAATGACGTTTTCGGGGTGTTCGTGGTTTACGTGCTATTTTGCGCTCCCGGCGGTAACGGCTGCGTTTTACGCACGCCCCGCGGGCAAATTGGCGCCTATCGCCGCCCGCGCAACATTAGGTAAAGGATCGCCGAGCCGCTCGTTTTTGGAGCGCCGGCGCAGCCGATTTCGGCCGAAAACGGCCGAAAAATGACGTTTTTCGGGGTTCCGTGGTTTACGTGCTATTTTGCGCCTCCCGGGCGGTAACGGCTGCGTTTTCGCACGCCCGCCGCGGCAAAATTGCGCCTATCCGCCCGCCGCCCTTCGCAACAATGGTAAAGGATCGCCGAAAGGATCGCCGACCTCTAGCCGGGGCAGAGCGCTCGTTTTTGGAGCGCCGGCGCAGCCGATTTCGGCCGAAAACGGCCGAAAAATGACGTTTTTCGGGGTGTTCGTTTACGTGCTATTTTGCGCCTCCCGGGCGGTAACGGCTGCGTTTTACGCACGCCCGCCGCGGGCAAAATTGCGCCTATCCGCCCGCCGCCCTTCGCAACAATTAGGTAAAGGATCGCCGACCTCTAGCCGGGGCAGAGCGCTCGTTTTTGGAGCGCCGGCGCAGCCGATTTCGGCCGAAAACGGCCGAAAAATGACGTTTTTGGGGGTCCGTTTACGTGCTATTTTGCGCCTCCCGGGCGGTAACGGCTGCGTTTTACGCACGCCCGCCGCGGGCAAAATTGCGCCTATCCGCCCGCCGCCCTTCGCAACAATTAGGTAAAGGATCGCCGACCTCTAGCCGGGGCAGAGCGCTCGTTTTTGGAGCGCCGGCGCAGCCGATTTCGGCCGAAAACGGCCGAAAAATGACGTTTTTCGGGGTGTTCGTGTTACGTGCTATTTTGCGCCTCCCGGCGGTAACGGCTGCGTTTTACGCACGCCCCGCGGGCAAAATTGCGCCTATCCGCCCGCCGCCCTTCGCAACAATTAGGTAAAGGATCGCCGACCTCTAGCCGGGCAGAGCGCTCGTTTTTGGAGCGCCGGCGCAGCCGATTTCGGCCGAAAAGCCGAAAAATGACGTTTTTGGGGTGTCGTTTTACGTGCTATTTTGCGCCTCCCGGGCGGTAACGGCTGCGTTTTACGCACGCCCGCCGCGGGCAAAATTGCGCCTATCCGCCCGCCGCCCTTCGCAAATTAGGTAAAGGATCGCCGACCTCTAGCCGGGGCAGAGCGCTCGTTTTTGGAGCGCCGGCGCAGCCGATTTCGGCCGAAAACGGCCGAAAAATGACGTTTTTGGGGTGTCGTTTTACGTGCTATTTTGCGCCTCCCGGGCGGTAACGGCTGCGTTTTACGCACGCCCGCCGCGGGCAAAATTGCGCCTATCCGCCCGCCGCCCTTCGCAACAATTAGGTAAAGGATCGCCGACCTCTAGCCGGGGCAGAGCGCTCGTTTTTGGAGCGCCGGCGCAGCCGATTTCGGCCGAAAACGGCCGAAAAATGACGTTTTTCGGGGGCGTGTTTACGTGCTATTTTGCGCCTCCCGGGCGGTAACGGCTGCGTTTTACGCACGCCCGCCGCGGGCAAAATTGCGCCTATCCGCCCGCCGCCCTTCGCAACAATTAGGTAAAGGATCGCCGACCTCTAGCCGGGGCAGAGCGCTCGTTTTTGGAGCGCCGGCGCAGCCGATTTCGGCCGAAAACGGCCGAAAAATGACGTTTTTGGGGTGTTCGTTACGTGCTATTTTGCGCCTCCCGGGCGGTAACGGCTGCGTTTTACGCACGCCCGCCGCGGGCAAAATTGCGCCTATCCCCCGCCGCCCTTCGCAACAATTAGGTAAAGGATCGCCGACCTCTAGCCGGGGCAGAGCGCTCGTTTTTGGAGCGCCGCGCAGCCGATTTCGGCCGAAAACGGCCGAAAAATGACGTTTTTGGGGGTTCGTTTTACGTGCTATTTTGCGCCTCCCGGGCTAACTGCGTTTTACGCACGCCCGCCGCGGGCAAAATTGCGCCTATCCGCCCGCCGCCCTTCGCAACAATTAGGTAAAGGATCGCCGACCTCTAGCCGGGGCAGAGCGCTCGTTTTTGGAGCGCCGGCGCAGCCGATTTCGGCCGAAAACGGCCGAAAAATGACGTTTTTGGGGGTCCGTGTTTACGTGCTATTTTGCGCCTCCCGGGCGGTAACTGCTGCGTTTTACGCACGCCCGCCGCGGGCAAAATTGCGCCTATCCGCCCGCCGCCCTTCGCAACAATTAGGTAAAGGATCGCCGACCTCTAGCCGGGGCAGAGCGCTCGTTTTTGGAGCGCCGGCGCAGCCGATTTCGGCCGAAAACGGCCGAAAAATGACGTTTTTCGGGGGTCGTGTTACGTGCTATTTTGCGCCTCCCGGGCGGTAACGGCTGCGTTTTACGCACGCCCGCGGGCAAAATTGCGCCTATCCGCCCGCCGCCCTTCGCAACAATTAGGTAAAGGATCGCCGACCTCTAGCCGGGGCAGAGCGCTCGTTTTTGGAGCGCCGGCGCAGCCGATTTCGGCCGAAAACGGCCGAAAAATGACGTTTTTGGGGTGTTCGTTTACGTGCTATTTTGCGCCTCCCGGGCGGTAACGCTGCGTTTTACGCACCCCGCGCGGGCAAAATTGCGCCTATCCGCCCGCCGCCCTTCGCAACAATTAGGTAAAGGATCGCCGACCTCTAGCCGGGGCAGAGCGCTCGTTTTTGGAGCGCCGGCGCAGCCGATTTCGGCCGAAAACGGCCGAAAAATGACGTTTTTGGGGGTCGTTTTACGTGCTATTTTGCGCCTCCCGGGCGGTAACGGCTGCGTTTTACGCACGCCCGCGGGCAAAATTGCGCCTATCCGCCCGCCGCCCTTCGCAACAATTAGGTAAAGGATCGCCGACCTCTAGCCGGGGCAGAGCGCTCGTTTTTGGAGCGCCGGCGCAGCCGATTTCGGCCGAAAACGGCCGAAAAATGACTTTTTGGGGCGTGTTACACGTGCTATTTTGCGCCTCCCGGGCGGTAACGCTGCGTTTTACGCACGCCCGCCGCGGGCAAAATTGCGCCTATCCGCCCGCCGCCCTTCGCAACAATTAGGTAAAGGATCGCCGACCTCTAGCCGGGGCAGAGCGCTCGTTTTTGGAGCGCCGGCGCAGCCGATTTCGGCCGAAAACGGCCGAAAAATGACTTTTTGGGCGTCCGTTTTACGTGCTATTTTGCGCCTCCCGGGCGGTAACGGCTGCGTTTTACGCACGCCCGCCGCGGGCAAAATTGCGCCTATCCGCCCGCCGCCCTTCGCAACAATTAGGTAAAGGATCGCCGACCTCTAGCCGGGGCAGAGCGCTCGTTTTTGGAGCGCCGGCGCAGCCGATTTCGGCCGAAAACGGCCGAAAAATGACGTTTTTGGGGGTCGTTTTACGTGCTATTTTGCGCCTCCCGGGCGGTAACGGCTGCGTTTTACGCACGCCCGCCGCGGGCAAAATTGCGCCTATCCGCCCGCCGCCCTTCGCAACAATTAGGTAAAGGATCGCCGACCTCTAGCCGGGGCAGAGCGCTCGTTTTTGGAGCGCCGGCGCAGCCGATTTCGGCCGAAAACGGCCGAAAAATGACGTTTTTGGGGGTCGTGTTACGTGCTATTTTGCGCCTCCCGGGCGGTAACGGCTGCGTTTTACGCACGCCCGCCGCGGGCAAAATTGCGCCTATCCGCCCGCCGCCCTTCGCAACAATTAGGTAAAGGATCGCCGACCTCTAGCCGGGGCAGAGCGCTCGTTTTTGGAGCGCCGGCGCAGCCGATTTCGGCCGAAAACGGCCGAAAAATGACGTTTTTCGGGGTGTCGTTTTACGTGCTATTTTGCGCCTCCCGGGCGGTAACGGCTGCGTTTTACGCACGCCCGCCGCGGGCAAAATTGCGCCTATCCGCCCGCCGCCCTTCGCAACAATTAGGTAAAGGATCGCCGACCTCTAGCCGGGGCAGAGCGCTCGTTTTTGGAGCGCCGGCGCAGCCGATTTCGGCCGAAAACGGCCGAAAAATGACGTTTTTCGGGGGTCGTTTTACGTGCTATTTTGCGCCTCCCGGGCGGTAACGCTGCGTTTTACGCACGCCCGCCGCGGGCAAAATTGCGCCTATCCGCCCGCCGCCCTTCGCAACAATTAGGTAAAGGATCGCCGACCTCTAGCCGGGGCAGAGCGCTCGTTTTTGGAGCGCCGGCGCAGCCGATTTCGGCCGAAAACGGCCGAAAAATGACGTTTTTGGGGCGTGTTACGTGCTATTTTGCGCCTCCCGGGCGGTAACGGCTGCGTTTTACGCACGCCCGCCGCGGGCAAAATTGCGCCTATCCGCCCGCCGCCCTTCGCAACAATTAGGTAAAGGATCGCCGACCTCTAGCCGGGGCAGAGCGCTCGTTTTTGGAGCGCCGGCGCAGCCGATTTCGGCCGAAAACGGCCGAAAAATGACGTTTTTGGGGTCGTTTTACGTGCTATTTTGCGCCTCCCGGGCGGTAACGCTGCGTTTTACGCACGCCCGCCGCGGGCAAAATTGCGCCTATCCGCCCGCCGCCCTTCGCAACAATTAGGTAAAGGATCGCCGACCTCTAGCCGGGGCAGAGCGCTCGTTTTTGGAGCGCCGGCGCAGCCGATTTCGGCCGAAAACGGCCGAAAAATGACGTTTTTGGGGGCCGTTTTACGTGCTATTTTGCGCCTCCCGGGCGGTAAGCTGCGTTTTACGCACGCCCGCCGCGGGCAAAATTGCGCCTATCCGCCCGCCGCCCTTCGCAACAATTAGGTAAAGGATCGCCGACCTCTAGCCGGGGCAGAGCGCTCGTTTTTGGAGCGCCGGCGCAGCCGATTTCGGCCGAAAACGGCCGAAAAATGACGTTTTTCGGGGGTCGTGTTTACGTGCTATTTTGCGCCTCCCGGGCGGTAACGGCTGCGTTTTACGCACGCCCGCCGCGGGCAAAATTGCGCCTATCCGCCCGCCGCCCTTCGCAACAATTAGGTAAAGGATCGCCGACCTCTAGCCGGGGCAGAGCGCTCGTTTTTGGAGCGCCGGCGCAGCCGATTTCGGCCGAAAACGGCCGAAAAATGACGTTTTTGGGGTGTCGTTTTACGTGCTATTTTGCGCCTCCCGGGCGGTAACGCTGCGTTTTACGCACGCCCGCCGCGGGCAAAATTGCGCCTATCCGCCCGCCGCCCTTCGCAACAATTAGGTAAAGGATCGCCGACCTCTAGCCGGGGCAGAGCGCTCGTTTTTGGAGCGCCGGCGCAGCCGATTTCGGCCGAAAACGGCCGAAAAATGACGTTTTTGGGGGTTCGTGTTACGTGCTATTTTGCGCCTCCCGGGCGGTAACGGCTGCGTTTTACGCACGCCCGCCGCGGGCAAAATTGCGCCTATCCGCCCGCCGCCCTTCGCAACAATTAGGTAAAGGATCGCCGACCTCTAGCCGGGGCAGAGCGCTCGTTTTTGGAGCGCCGGCGCAGCCGATTTCGGCCGAAAAGGCCGAAAAATGACGTTTTTCGGGGTCGTTTTACGTGCTATTTTGCGCCTCCCGGGCGGTAACGCTGCGTTTTACGCACGCCCGCCGCGGGCAAAATTGCGCCTATCCGCCCGCCGCCCTTCGCAACAATTAGGTAAAGGATCGCCGACCTCTAGCCGGGGCAGAGCGCTCGTTTTTGGAGCGCCGGCGCAGCCGATTTCGGCCGAAAACGGCCGAAAAATGACGTTTTTGGGCGTCGTTTTACGTGCTATTTTGCGCCTCCCGGGCGGTAACGGCTGCGTTTTACGCACGCCCGCCGCGGGCAAAATTGCGCCTATCCGCCCGCCGCCCTTCGCAACAATTAGGTAAAGGATCGCCGACCTCTAGCCGGGGCAGAGCGCTCGTTTTTGGAGCGCCGGCGCAGCCGATTTCGGCCGAAAACGGCCGAAAAATGACGTTTTTGGGGCGTCCGTGTTTACGTGCTATTTTGCGCCTCCCGGGCGGTAACTGCTGCGTTTTACGCACGCCCGCCGCGGGCAAAATTGCGCCTATCCGCCCGCCGCCCTTCGCAACAATTAGGTAAAGGATCGCCGACCTCTAGCCGGGGCAGAGCGCTCGTTTTTGGAGCGCCGGCGCAGCCGATTTCGGCCGAAAACGGCCGAAAAATGACGTTTTTGGGGCGTCGTGTTTACGTGCTATTTTGCGCCTCCCGGGCGGTAACGGCTGCGTTTTACGCACGCCCGCCGCGGGCAAAATTGCGCCTATCCGCCCGCCGCCCTTCGCAACAATTAGGTAAAGGATCGCCGACCTCTAGCCGGGGCAGAGCGCTCGTTTTTGGAGCGCCGGCGCAGCCGATTTCGGCCGAAAACGGCCGAAAAATGACGTTTTTGGGGCGTCCGTTACGTGCTATTTTGCGCCTCCCGGGCGGTAACGGCTGCGTTTTACGCACGCCCGCCGCGGGCAAAATTGCGCCTATCCGCCCGCCGCCCTTCGCAACAATTAGGTAAAGGATCGCCGACCTCTAGCCGGGGCAGAGCGCTCGTTTTTGGAGCGCCGGCGCAGCCGATTTCGGCCGAAAACGGCCGAAAAATGACGTTTTTCGGGCGTTCCGTGTTTACGTGCTATTTTGCGCCTCCCGGGCGGTAACGGCTGCGTTTTACGCACGCCCGCCGCGGGCAAAATTGCGCCTATCCGCCCGCCGCCCTTCGCAACAATTAGGTAAAGGATCGCCGACCTCTAGCCGGGGCAGAGCGCTCGTTTTTTGGAGCGCCG